>JAPQWV010001075.1:0-128726 GCA_027422505.1 Craterostigma plantagineum
ACACCATGCTGATGGCAGGTACGTGCCGATGTCCCTCGGGTACGAATGGTCTGACGGGCAAAACACCCGAGCCATCGCTTTGCTGAAAAAAGAAAATAATAAGAGAAGGAGCTGCTAACAAACGGAAATGAAGGAAAAATATACCTAGAACGCGAGGAGGAACAACCGCTTCAAGAGGGACATCAGACACCATTTCTCGCACCGAAAACCTCTGGTTACCAATTCGAGCCAAGAACTCCATTAAGAGGTCGGGAGAATCACCCGGAGCCTGACAATGATCTCACCACCGAAGCAAGATAACGACGATCCTGGTGTTGAACGGAAGCACGTACGAAGAAATATTTGTTCATCCATCCTTTGGTGGCGGTAAGTTTATCATCGAAGACATCCGTAGAGGGTACGAAACGAACTTGCCCGCATCCCTCTCGCACACTCGAAAGAAGCTAACATCAGCTCGGTAGTAAGAGGAAACTTAACTTTACGAGCGACCGAGGCTAGGGCCAAGAGCAAACTGCAGGAGTTAGGAAATATTTGGCCAGGGGAAATATCTAATGCCTCGCAGAGATCCAAGAGGAAAAAGGCAGAGGGAACCTCAGGCCCATCTCTATTTGGTCAGTATAGACCGTCAAGAAGCCGACAGGAGGCGAGGACGCCACTTGGAGGGGACCGGGCAGGTAGACCTCATAATCGGAGGGGATTCTAGCCTTCTCAAGGGATTCCCGAAGCGACAAAAGACTAAGTGTCGAGACTTTGGTCCGATGCCAGGGAAGGTTCGCCCTGGATCGAGCCTCCTCCGCCTCAACAGACCACTTGGCCAGGTTTCGGCAGTAACCCTTATCCTCGTCATCACCTTGAGGGAGGGCGTCTTCACGCCGACAGCAGGGTCGGGCTGTAGGCCCAAGTCGGGCAAAAACCCGAGGGACTACCAAAATTAAAAGGCCACACGCTCTATCTTAGGAAAAACAGGCGGCAACACGCTTACCCTTGGAGAAGAAGACGAAGCATGGAAATTTTAGGAAATAAAGAACACAAAACACGATCTATGAAGAGAGAAAGCAAGGAAACGACGATTGCAAAAGCAAGAAAGGCCCCATATTTATAGATAAGTCCCAGACTTGGGCAGGAAGTCAGTAAGTCCAAACAAAACGGCTAGCCGACCCAGTCCGCGATACTCTCGGACATTTGTGACCAGATCCCAAGGAAGACCAAATCCTAAATATACCACCACTAAATTATCGGACGCGAAGTCTTAGGAAAAGCTTGCGCGAATTAGACGGAATCCGCGCTATTTTTTGGAAAAGCGGGCGAAGGCCTGGCTAAAACGGGCACTACCAAGACCCATGAGGTCGAGGAGGATACCCGAGATCCGAGTGTAGAGCATTGCCACTTTCGGACGGAATCCCGACGGTAGGGGAACCTGAAGATTAACAGTCGGCATAAGGAGTATACAAATACAGAAAGAACAAACAACATCGGGAGGAAAAAGCCCGAAGGCTCTGCATTCATTATGCCCCGAGGGGCTATGTTCATACACACTAAAAAGAATATATTATATATATATATAGTCGGGTCTATTACAGTCATCCCAAGAGAGAAAAATAAAACATCTAAACGGCCGAACCGGCCTGACCTTCAACCCCCATCAACATCCCCGGGTGTCTCCTCCTCAACTTCTTCCGGCTGGTCCTCGTCCTCAGCATGCTCCTCGCGAGCTTCTTCACCACCCGCCTTCTCGGGCTCCTCAGTCTCCTCAGCCTCCTCCTGGCACCGCCCCCCGAAGGACCATGCGCCTCCTCGAGCACAGGTTCAATAACCCTCGCCGATCTTGGCGGCGGAATAGGCGTCCTCGGGGACCGCTCTCATCTCGTGGCTCGGCAGGTAGCCCTCATCGGGGTCTCCTTCAGGGTCTGAAGGGCATCGAGGAACTCAAAAGGGTGATCCGCCGGCTATACCATGCGCTCGAAGCGGGAGACACAACCATCTTGAAGTAGGTCCTCATCTCCTCTTCACGTGGCTGCGTCTGGGGATGTAGTTCTTCTCCAGGTCCTTCTCCCAATTCTTCCGCTCATCGACCCGAGCAACCTCCGATCTAGAGAGATGGCGCTGGAGATCCGCGATTGATCCTGGAGTGTCTTCTCCCGAGCTTTGGCCTCAACCACCTCTCGCTCAACTCCTCGACCCTCTTGCGAAATCGTCCTCGGCCTGGGATAACGCCCTATTCCGCTCGGCGAGGCGGGAGCGCCGCTCTCATAGCTTCGGCCCCTAGAGAGAGTGACTGCGCAAAGGAAGCTTAGCAAACTCAATATAACTCGAAGAAGCAAAAAGCATAAGAAAGTACGTACCTGCCAAGGGTGACACCCAGAAGGCTCTGAGATCTGGGTAGGAGAGCTCGCGGGTATAATGTCTGTTGGCTTCATTAGGAAATTCCCGGAGGAATTCCCAACTTTTTCGTCCCGCGGTGGGGTCTTAAAAAAGGCCGGCTGTTTAGCCCGACCCAACGCAACCTGGCCCTCGGGAAGTGAGGAAGCAGGCTGACTGGAAGAAGCTCGAGTTCTTTTAGTCGAGGGCCCCTCTTGGAGAGAGGCAGCTCTCTTGGTGCAGATTTCTTGGCCCCCGAAGAGGAGGCAGGAGCTTTGCCCTTAATCCTTGGATCGGGTATTCGGGGCAGCCTGAGACTGTTGAAGTGAGGGAAGATCCTCGTCTTCCTCGTCAGCGAGGGCAATCACCTCTGCCAACGTCATGAGTCCTCTGCAAGAAAGAAAAAGAAGGAAGTCAGACTCTCGAGAGAGAGGAAAAAGTCCACTAAAAACCCGAGGACATCTTATTTATACCTAGGGAGTCGGAGCGGAGAACGTTTTTGGAGCAGAAGCCGAAAGCATAGAGGAGCTCGTCAGTTCGGAGTTCTTAGCATAGTAACGACGCCCATCCAGTTAGTTAAGAAGGCCTCGACCCTAACAGAGGGCTCGGGGCGGAAAGGGTGAGAAATAATATGAGTGTCGTTCCAAGAAAAGGGATTAATTCTGATTCGGCACTATCCGCGGAAGGTTTGACAAAAAAATACTTGCTCATCCACCCTTATAGACGAAGGGTTACCCCGGATAAAAAAGGGAGCTCGAGTAGGGGAAAGAAGAATTTCCCTCTTCCTTTTTGTTCAGCTTCAAAAGGCTGATATCATGGACAGGAGGGCTCGAAGCGAAAATAACTAAGAAGTACGCCAAGAGAGAGAAGAAGGCTAAAAGAGTTCGGGCTAGTTGCGCTGGGGAAAGGCTGAAATATTTGCAGATATTTACGATGAAACGAGGAATGGGAAATCTAAGACCCATCTCGACCTGCTCGACTTAAAAGTGGATACTTTAATTTGATGCAACCGGGTACCACGGCGACCAGCACGAAAGGACTCGACCTCCCCGATCCAGGCACTTAAGGCCCGGCGAAAGGCTCCCGGACCAGGAAAATCGTCCTCACGGGAGGGGCCGGCTCCCTAACAACAGATGGCTGAGGAATAGTAGGAACAGAATAGGTGGCCTCTGAATCTACGGACGGAGCCCTCAACGAACCCTCGCCTTGGCCTACAGAATCAACCCTCAGCCCCAACGCTCCCCACAGGGCTACCCCCCACGCTAACCACGGGACTCCCTAAACCCTCAAAAGAATAGCTACTACCGTCAGAAGAACTACTGCTACTACTACTCGAACCCTCAGCAAAATACCCGAAGTAATATGGGAACTCTCACCGGAATTAGAAGACATAGCTAGGCAAGGAAAGAAGCTAAGAGAAGAAATACTTACAGAAACCTAAAAAGCTCGGAAGGAAGGGTAGAAAAGCTCGAGGAGTCGGGAACTTCGCGTAGAGAGAGAATAGTGAGAGAAAGCGGGAGAAAAGAAAATGAAAGAAAGAAGTGGGGTATATATAGGCCCCATGCGTCTGATCCGAGCCCTTGGATCGTAACCATATCAACGGGCCGCGTCGATCCGCGTCAACAAAACCCACGATCCACGTCAATTCTCAGAACGCGCGCAAGAGTTCCCGCCCAGACGTCCCATCGGAGCCATCCATTGAAACAACAACACGTGGCAGGGAAGGTGAAGCGGTTTCAGAAAACCTAGAAGCATTAAGGGATTCGCTCCAAGAGTGATTAGGCTTGACCAAACATCACGGCGACCTTCGAGAACAATGGCGGTTCGGGTGTTTCACCACCACCACATAAAACGTCCAAAATTCACCAAACTCTTTTGGACTAATCGAAGGGGGGACTATTGTTACCCTCGGGCATTTCATACCCTGTGATAAAACACCAGACCCGCCCCAACTAACCATCGAGTCGGCTTGAATATTCCCCGGAAAAAGGACCCAGGACAGAGACGGAGGGCCCACATCAGAAGCGCCTCGAGGACCTCAAAATGTCCCTTGGCCCTGAGGGCAATTACCCGAGACCCTCTAGCAGAGAGATCAGTAACCCCTCGAGTCATTATCCCGAGGCCCGAGGGCAGTACGCATCTCAAAGGCTTTGGCCTCCTACGTAAGGAACTGCCACGATCTTCACTCTGTGACGCCAGCAGAATAGACGACAAGTAACTGCCCATAATGGAAGCCCTTACGAAGACGTGCCATCGTGGGTGGGTAATGGCCGAGCCCGAGAAAAACGGTAAGGGGGTCAAACCGCCCAAAAACCGCTCCACACAGATCTCCTATAAATATCACACGCTTCGTCCGAAACAGGGATCGATTTCTCACGTATCCTACCGTTACTCTGCCAATTTAATTACTCACGCACACACTTAAGCGCACCATTCTTTTTTTATGCTACTTCACGCCTGGAACACGGTAAATACCCTCTTGACCTAGGCAAGAGGGCAAACGACCCCCAAAAATTCCCTTATTTCTCAGTCTAGAGGCAGCACGCGCGGCGAAATCAAGGCGGGAAGAGGTCTGTTAGTCTCAAACGCGGTAGATCCATTTTCTGGCGGCATCATTAATAAAAGATGTATTACATGCAAATCATGAACTCTCTTCTATGCATTACATACTTCTACTACTTGGGAATAAATGTCCAAATATTCTAGAAGAATAAAGAATATGCTAGCGCACACCGCACATACGCGAAACCTATCCCAAGACATTGTTTTTATAATTAATATGATGTCTTTAATTCCCATATTGATCAATTAAAAATTTCTCTAGGAATTAAAATCTCAATAGTTCGTAGAACCTAACATATATGACTAATCGAAGTGGAAGTCGTGAAGAAAACACACACGCCACATAGATATATCATATAATTGAAAATAGACGGACGATATTGTTTGATTGAAAAATTAGAAGACGTTATTCATCACTTGTAATGTAAGTAACTAAATATATACTTTCGAAGTGGGACAGGATGCAGACGAATCGAATTGAATCGAATGCTACAATATTCTCTATGTATCGGATGACAATCGAATATGAATACGATTATTCGAAATATTTAATCGAATCATAAAATCGATTGTTATTCGAATTCAAATACTTTCTCGAATATTCTAATCGATCGTATCTTTGTACTCAAAGTAATCTTTTATTATCTATTTAATAAAATATAAAGAATTTATATTCAAAATATATATTGAATTATAATAAATATTTAAACATATATTGAATCATAATATATTATATTAAATGTTTTATTGAATTGTCATATATATATTTAAATATTATTGAATTATACTATATTTTATATTAAATTATTCGAATTGAATTATTCGATTCGAATCGAATATTGTTATACTCCCTCCGTCCCAAACCATTTTATACATTTTCTTAAATCGGGCGTCCTGCATCTTTTGTACATTTTCTGATTTAGCAAAAAAACTATCATAAACAATCAATATAATAATATTAAATATTCTTAAAAGACGTGTCAAAAATATACACTTTTTTACCTTTTAATTGTACTATATTATTAAATATTCATTTTCTTAATTCCGGTGCCAACTCGCAAATGTCAGAAACATTTGGGACATAGGGAGTACTTTATTCGTATTAGAATATTATTTGAATAAAAATGTACTTTTATTGGTATTCGTATTTGATATATTCGAATTCAAATCTAATAATTTTGAATCGAATTGCGAATTTATTTGCAAAGGAGATACATTCAAATGAACTGCTAAAAGAGTTCCAAAATTAGGTGGACTACACAACCATGTTATATAAAATTATTTTCTGACAATCATGAGAAGATCCTCCAGTAATATTGGTTCCATGTCGAAACACTCGGGAGTCGTTCCATGTCGTACAAGTAAAAATAAAATATGAGTTGAATGAAGTCGTACAAGGAAACATATACACAATTAAAAATTTCAAGACGTATATAATTGATCTCTTTTTTAGGGTCAATTCGAAATCAGGGCCCACTAAGGGTTTGATTTCGAATTCAGCCCCTGTTTGAGAATTTGTTTAGGTTAAGGATCCATTTTATGTGGTGTAAAAAGTGGTATAAAAGATATATGAACTGGTATCGAATGATCGTTTTGTGTTACAAACTTTTAACATACTGGATATCAGAGCAATGAAGTGGTACTGCAGAAAATGAACTGGTATCAGATGATCATAAACTGGTACCGGATTATGGTTTGTGTTACAAAATTTCAACATACTGATATGTCAGAGTAATGAAGTGGTACTGCAGAAATGGGTCCTTAAAACTAACTAAATTTTTTGCCAAAGGGCATGAATTCTAAATGATACTTATGGGAGGGCCTGAAATAAAATTTCTCTCTTATTTAATATGTGTTTCTGTTTTATCGCAGGATTTTGAGAAATGTCCACAAAAATATATAGATAAAATATACCAAACCTAATAGTAGGAATTTAGAGCATCTCCAACCCTGACATAAAAATACAGTCAATTTTACAGAATAATACAATTGCTACAGTGCTTTACTCCAAACCCATAAACTCTATTTCTACACTAACCCATTAACTCCATTATTTACACAAAAAATAAAATTCATATTTATTACTATCATAATTGACTTATCAAAATTTATATTATAAGTAAAATGTCAATATATTCTAATATTAATATTTAAAAATTAAATAAATTATGAATCGGCATATTATTTAATTATAACTTTATTAAATAAAAAATATCAACAAATAAACGAAATTAATATTATTTTTACTTCTATTATCAAAAAATATCAAATATTTTAAATATTACTAAAATATTTTTTATTAGTTAAAATATAAATAAATAGAAACTGCAATTCTATTTTTGTGTTGAAAATTGTTTGTACTACTCTAGATTTAGAGCATCTCTTCTCATCAACACAATATTTGTGTTAAATATAGAGTCACATGATATTAAAAACGTACTCTATTTGTATGTTAAAAAAAATATACTCATTAGATGCTAGTAGCCAACTCGCTCTGGAACTTGGACGTAAAATAGCATATGAAAACTAACAATCATTATCATCATTACTATCTTATTTTCTCTACCAAATTCGCCCTATTAAAGAGCCCATACCCCATCATTACGTGGCTGTTCATGAGCCAAATTTCCCTCTCTCTCTCTAATATATATATATATATATATAATATAGTGCGAGAGAGGTATTATTATCAGACTTAACGATGTAATGGAAAGAGCGCCGTGTTGCTCGAAAGTTGGGCTAAAAAGGGGTCCATGGTCCTACCGAAGAAGACCAACTCCTCACCAATTACATTCACCAACACGGCGAAGGTCAATGGCGTTCTCTTCCCAATAAAGCTGGTGTTTGTCTTATCTTATTGCACACAACCCTCTATTACGCTAGCTTTTGTATTATATTCTTGCATCTTCATTTACTGCATTCATACAAAGTATAGGGTTGTTGAGATGTGGTAAGAGCTGCAGATTGAGGTGGATGAACTATCTCAGGCCAGGGATCAAAAGAGGAAACATAACCGAAGACGAAGAAGATCTCATCGTACGGCTGCAGAGGCTCTTGGAAATCGATGGTCTCTAATTGCCGGCAGGTTACCCAATCGTACGGACAATGAGATCAAGAATCATTGGAACACTCATCTCCTCAAGAAACTCCAAAATTATTCAGCTGGGATAAGTCGTAGTAGTCGTCCTATTATTAATAAGAAGATCGATGTGCTCCAAGACAAGTCTGAGATAGAGAAGATATGCTCTTCTAACAATGGCTATAAGGAAGATGGTCCTCGAAAGGTTAAGGTTATTTCCCAAAGCCCGTGAGAGTTTCTAGCTTTGTTTTGCCGAGGAGGGATAGCTTGGACAGTTAGCCAGCGCCGGCGGCGGCGGAGGAGCGGCTGAAAAGCCCCTCTCTGAGCCGCCGTGGATGAATGGTTGTCGTTATTATGGTGGCTTCTGTGATGATGACGTGAGTGATGACATCATACCGTTGTTATGTGGTGATGAGTTGGCAGACACCATGTATGATGAGTATCTTCAGCTTCTTTAAGTTAAGAAGACTCTTGTCAGGGATCAGTTGTTTGTAATAAATTAATTTCATGAACCGATGGTTTTTTTACAATTGAAAATAGATAATTAGAAAAAATTAAATAATTAATAAGCATCTTTAGGGACACGATTACACGACAGTTACGGAGCAGATCTCGAGATTATATTGCTTGTCTGTAATATTTTACAATGCATGCATTGGTTTCAGCGAACTTATGTCCTTATTACATTACCATCAAGGACAATGAAGGGGACAAAACGTGTAAAACGTAGTAAAATATGTGCGTGGGATAGTAGTTTTCCTTGTCCCTTCTGTGATTGAATGTTTGCCAATTATTGTTGTCATATAGTAGTAGTACCTGCTATAAACAGTGAAAATATATATTATAATTAACAATAGAAGAAAAAGATATGGTTTTCATTTAGGACCAAAAAATATATAAGAAGGTGAAACTTCACTTAAGTTGGTATGTTTTCTAATTTACTTGAGCATTACAAAAAAAGAAAGGTACCAAGATTCTTCTAGCCTCTAGGCAGCAATTATGAGCATGATGAGATGGACATGCCATTTAAAAATAGTTGTTGTGCTTTCCAAAAGATTATGAGGATCAGAGCTAAGTTGAAAATGGTAAGTATATTTTAATTAGTGAATTACGTTGAAAAACGTTTCAGCATAAACCACGAAAAGCAGGCGTAATCCAATGCAGTTAAACAAACGCATGATAGATCACAAAGTTTTATATACATAATCCTTTCACTAATTTAAACAATATTTCAACGGGCAAGAGAGAGATATATATTGCACTAAGTATTTAAGATTTGAATAAGATGAAATATTAAATAGCACCAAACTCGCCGTCGAGCGTCGACCCATTACAAATAGAAAAATTATTGTTGTTCTGAAAAATAAAATTTGAATAATGCCCTCGAAGAGGAAGGAAGACCTATGCTTTTGTTTTGAGTTCACATCCACGTTATCTTATTCTTTTCTTTTCGTCTTTCTTTCAGCTGTTGCTTTTCGTATCTACAGCTTACTTATATCCCCCTTTATTCAAATTTGCAAATTAAAGACATATTCTGCGTTGAAATCAACCAACCACTAGACCAAAAGTAGAAAGCAAATCAGCTTCACTTCAAATCAACCAACAAGAACTCATCTCTATTCATTCACCAATCAAAAAAAAAAATAACAAAGATGCATTGGAGTTTGATTCTTTGCATCGCCGTCGTCGCATTGGCCGCTGTGTTCTTCATCGCCGCTGCTCTCCCTCTCTTGCTTGCAACGTACCTTAGCCTAAAGCAAACGTCGATATCCAATTCCGGCGACAATAGGTCGAACACTTCGCCTGCATTTCAGAGGCAACTACAGCAGCTCTTCCAATTGCACGACTCTGGCCTGGACCAAGCCCACGTCGATTCTCTCCCCATTTTCTCCTACAAGGAAGTCGTCGGCGGTTCGACGGAGCCCTTCGATTGCGCCGTCTGCTTGTGCGAGTTCTTGGAAGAAGACAAGCTCAGGCTTTTGCCTGTGTGCGGACATGCCTTCCACGTCGACTGCATCGACGCTTGGCTGCTCTCCAACGCCACGTGTCCGCTCTGCAGAGGCGTGATTCTATCGCCGCCGGAGAACCATGTCGGCGGAGACTTCGACGATTCCAAAGAAGCAGAGGACACGGCGGGCACGGCAAATGCTGGGTTTTTGGGCGTGATTAGGGGCAATCAAGCGGACTATAGCAGCAGCTCTGCGATTTCTGAGAAGAGGGTTTTCTCAGTGAGGCTCGGAAAGTTCAAGAAAATCGCAGACTGTGGGCGGCGTGAGCATGAACAGCTCGGCGGCGGCGGCCACTTGGATGCTCGGAGATGTTACTCGATGGGCTCTTTTCAGTACGTCGTCGCGATATGGATCTTCAGGCCTGCAGAGAGGCAGCCATCGAAAGGGCTTTTAGTAATATCACAATCGACGACGGAGATGGGATTGGGAAGAAGATAAACAGTGGGGCTACTAAAGGCGAAAGCTTTCTATTTCAAAGATATGGTTGTGGTCCAAGAAAGGCCAGCCTTCGTTGAGTCTTGATTTACCTCGACTTCAATAATAAAGTAAGCTGACTATGTAGTTAGTATTCTTTACAAGATCCATTGATAACTATAATATATACAACAAGTATACAACTGACCCTAACTTACATACAGTTAACATCAGCCACTAATCTCTACCAACTTTTCCAAATCACAAACAATAAAAATGCTCATGACTCGGATCATACATTGTATACCATTCCCACTTCCAAAGTCGAAGCATGAGGAGAAGCAAGCCCATAACTAGGAGACCTAAAATTCCTCCTCAAAAACTCATACAAACCAACACCAGCCTTCTTCACAAAACTCGAGCCTTTCTTCGCCCTAACGTAAGAATGCCCCAAAACATAAGCCACGCCGGCCTCCCTCGCCTCCAACAAATCCCTCAGCTCCTCCCTCACCGCCTCGGAACCACCCTCGGGCACCACAAACCTCACCCGCTTACTATTCTCCACCTCCTTCGAGCCCTCGCCCTCGGGCCCCACCGCCTGCCCCGTCCTAACATACTCGGCTATGCTATTTACAAGATCGTCCTCGAACTGCAACGTCGTCCCTTCGCGGGTCCCGATACCCGTACCTGACCACGCACCCTGTACACGCGGTGATCACTGGGCCCCACGTGCCCGACCAAAAACCTCTCCTCGTCCCTCACGTGGGGGACGGGGACGGACTTGACGCACAGGAAGACGAGCACTGGTGGAAGGCGGGCAAGTTGGCGACGAAGTGGGAGAAGATGGCCGGGATTTCCCGAGGCCAGCTCGGTGCGTACGAGCCCGATGCCTCGGACCCGAACCACCCCGAGGCTCGGGCCCAGGCTCAGGAGCCAGTCGACCGAGACCTTGTTCTGCACGTCGAGCTCGTAGGTTCGAAGGGTTCCGTAGTGCCACGAGCATGATTAGCATGAGGACGGAGGAGAGCGCGATCGGGACCCACGCGCCCTCGAGGAATTGATGAGGGAGGCGGTTAGGAAGAGGGATTCGACCGCGCGAAGAGAAGGAGGAAGGAGACGGCTAGGGTTACCGTTCGCGCCAGCAGCATATGACGATGATGAGGGACGTGAGGCACGTGGTGACCAGCATCACGGTTATGACCGCCAGACCTAATCAGATCGTAAAAACTTAATTAGCTCGAATAGCTCGACAATTAAGGACACGAATTTAGGATTGACACTATACAGACAGTAACTTTGAGGGTTATGCAATTTCGGGACATTATACGCTGTAACCCTAGATTTTGTCCCAAAATTACTTACGTTTGAATGTTATTGTCCATTGTCCTTCTAATGCAACCTTGTAAATTCAACCGAACCCAGAATTTGGGGCAAAATCCAGGGTTTCAGCGTATAATAACCTTAAGTTGCTTAATTTTAAAAGTTACTTTCCGTAAAGTGTTATACCGTAAATTCGTTGTCCCTGTAATGACACCACCCCCTAAATTACATGACGAAAAGAATAATCATCCAGCTATAATAATGCCTTTCTTACCCGAGGCGTTGCCAAGCCGCCTGGTGTCGTTGAAGCCTACGGCGACGGCGAGGCATAAGATCATGAGAATCCAGTTGATCTCGGGGATGTATATTTGCCCGTGAAATTTTCGAAGAAGTGTGGACGTTTTGACCCTGGGAAAGCAGCCGAGGGCCGAGCACTGCTTTATGATGGAGAAGGTCCCGTTATTACGGCCTGGCTCCCGACGACCGCGGCTAGGACGGCGACGACTAGGACCGGCCATCTTAGGTTCTCTTAAGACAACGAAGAGAAATCAAACCGAGCTTCGTTTTAAGAAGAAATCGTTAGATTTTGAGTACCAAATAAATACGTACCTGTGACTGACACGTAAAACCCGACCCTGTAACCGTTTTGATGTCGTGATGGCGAGAAAGGTAAGCAGCTTGTCCCATGTACGCGAGGATCAACGATGGGTATACGAACGCCGTAAACGCTATCTAGGGAAAAGAAGGATTCCCCACTTGTTAGAAATCGAAAAAATTGAAAAGATTTAGCGAGCCTTTGGCATGCAGAATTCGTGCGTGGAAAAGACGAAGGAAAACTTAGTAAGCGCTTCGAACCATTGTACGTTACGCCTCAAGAGTCGTACCAGTACGCTTTTCCCTTCCCTCGTACCAAACGCACCCTTAAGCTAAGCTATCAGCATGTTATTATTACCTTGATCGAAAGCTGCGAGAAATGTCCGAGGGTCCGCGTACATGGCTTCCGAACCTGTAAGAGAAAAGAAAAAAAGAAGAATGATATTCTTGAGCCTAATATGATGATGGAATCTTTTTTTATTATTATATTTTCGAACTTGCCCGTTATGCAGAGTAAGATTCCCCCCCGAGGGAGAGCCATCCTCCGGCCCGAGTTTTTCCTAAAAAATACGTAGATGTAATAAGGAGAGAGAGCTCGGTAGACGTGAGGATTCCATCGAAATACGTTGTATAGGCCGATCGAGCCGATGCATAGAAGCCAGGCGACGACGACGGGCGCGAATAAAAACCCGACCCTGTGGGTCCCATAGTGCTGTAGGGCGAACAAAGCTATCAAAATTACACAGGCAAGAGGGACTTGTACGTCTGGCAAGAAAAGAAAGCAAAAGCCATGTTAGTAAGAGATAATACTGGAATATAATAATCACAATCAATATTCGAATATTTACATCTATGATGCTCCTTCGCCATGGCAAGTTCTACCCCAGAAAGTGCAGAGATAACTGAAATCGCAGGAGTTAAGATGCCATCGCCGATCACCATACAAGCGCCGAGCAAGGACAGCGCAAGCAAGGCTGTCTGAAGGGCTCTGTGTTTTTCTAGGGTGGATTTAAGCCTTGCGCCGAGGGTTGAAGGCGAAGGGCTTTTGTGTCTAATTTGTAGCAAGAGAGGTTTTCGTCTGATGATAGTTGAGAGCTGGGCAGTGGATTTACCTTAGCGTGTCTGCATAAGAGTGAGTACAGTGCAAATGTGCCTCCTTCGCCGCCATCGTCTGCTCTGAGGACGATGAAGACGTACTTTAACAGTGGGATTAAGGTCAGCGTCCAAAAGACTAGTGAAAGAACTCCGTAGATTTCCTCGTTTGTGTTAGAATGCTGTATGTCTTCGGCGAAGGTGCTCTTGTAAACGTACAGTGGAGATGTGCTCAAATCTCCGTATACGCTCCTAAGCTTTGGTAAGCTAGCGTTAATGCTGTCTTCCAAGACTCTCTCTGCAAATAACAATAAATATTTTCTAGGATCAGATTTATCAATAAAAATGAGATTTTCTGAAAGAGAAAACTTGCCTTTACATGGCTCGGTCGAATCCCAGTTTCAAGATCCATCTGAAGATTGTTGCCCTCACAAGTTCAAGAATATCATTTGGACTGCAACTATTCAAGAATTCCAAGAAAACTGCAATGGCGTTTAAAGGGTAAAAAATGAAAACTTCATGCCATGAATAGATAGTTTTCTGGTCAAAGGGTAGCTAACAGTGTCGGGGGCATAGTTGAACAACCCTCAATAGGAAGAAAAAAGAAGTAACAAAATAGGAAGAAAACACGAGCGGTGCTGTAATATGATTATAAACTAAACAGAAAAAAAAGCTGATGGAGAAAGGTTGGCAATTGAGATCAGACAGTAAAAAGGAAGAGTTAGATAGATAGCTTATATTATACTTACGCAGACCTTATTATCTGATTTTTTTTCTTCAAAGTAAAGTTTGGATTTGGTTAATCTGCGTTTCTGAGTAGTTTTTTGATAACTTATTTCTTGCCCAGTCTGTGTGTGGGGGGTACGTGTAAAACAGCAGACAGTTTACGTGAAAAAAAAAGGAAGTTGGAAAAAGGAAGAAAAGGGAGAGTTTTTGAGATTTGGATTTGGATTTAGATTTAGATCTTCGTTATATGTATGTTGTAAACAGACTTTTAACTATTTTATTTTTAGATATATTAAACTTCAAAACGTTCGACCATGTGTTGCGAAGTGGTTGACTATTGAATGTAATTATATTACTGCTACGACTTGCGTGGTATGACCAACTTCTTTGTATTGATGAATGATGGAGTAGAAAAGGAGAAATATAACTTTTTTATATAAAGTGGTACTGTAACATGCATATGTATAAAAAGAAAAATCAAATTATTCGCATCACTGATATATGTAAATTATATATATCACATCTCTACTTGGTGTGTGTTAATGTGAATGTGTGTGTATGTACATATATTATCGCGTGTTTCCAATTTTGTGTGGTGCAACGTGGGGTTTTAATAAATTTTGATATCCACCATAGTTGATGATTAAAAGAATTGCACGTAACAAGTTTACTGGTAAGATATTATTCCGTATATGAATAGATAAATCGTAGCAGGTATACCAATTTTTTGTTTAAATATTTGCTTACGAAGGCCAGTTGGCAATTGGTTTAGACCTTAAATAATCACCATTTTAAAAGTTTAAAATCCAGATTAAATGTATTTGGTTAAGTAATAACATATCTGGGGACTTCCTTCCAAGTAAGCGGTGAAATAGATGCCACGTGAAGGTAATATTGGGAAATAAACTGGTAATATATCACTAGTATTTTCCGCATACTCTATACGCGTTAAACTATAATTATGTTTATGTAGTTCAATTTGGATATTTATAATATTTAATAATGAAATATAGTTTTTAAATTTTGAAAACTAATGTGTTGGGTATAATTACAATAACTAAGAAACTTATACTTGAAATGATAACTTATTAAATTAATTAAATTACAGCCTAAACTGCAAATAAATTGGAATAGGTAAACAAATGGAGTGCATATTTCAACACGCAGCCTTGTAATGTGAAACATTGACTCAAAATAATTTTACTTTGTCAGTAAAAAACAAGTTATCAATGTACGGAGTACCTTTTCCATAGGATTATTGTCAAAAGATTTGCTTTTTATATTAATTGTTTATTTTGATTTTCAGCATTAACTTCTCCAAAGAGAATGGGCCGGGCTTGATATTCTGTCATTTATCAATTTCATTAAATCGACTTTAAAGTGGCTTTTACAATAAAACGTGCTTGAAAAGTAATTAATGGGCGACTCTCGTTTTGCTTTGAAAAGTTAGCCTAAATGTTGACTTTGATCAATTAAACTTCATATCTCAAAATCCTCATGGTCTTTATACGTGCCACGTTAGACAATGCAAGAAAATTAATTTCTAGGCCATAGGAAAAATAAAGCGGCTTACTCTTCAAGCCGTAAAAAACAAAGTTCATTTAATTTGAAGTAAACGTGATTATGAGTTTCAAATTGCGGACCATTGTGATTAGATTTGAATATTGATATGAATACGACTTCAAAGAAGACTTTCGTATTTCTCGTATTAAATACGTACTTTTGTCCTGTATGCCGAAAAATAATTCCATTAAATCCAATGTTGAATGGTAGTTGTCCTTTTTTCCGCATTGTTTCCCAACTTATGAATTATGATGTAAGTAAATTAAAACATAGATGGATGGGCGTTTAAACTTTCTTTTATGGCTGTCTAGTAACTTTCATGACCTAAATTAGAGATTGCAACGTATCATTTTGTCCTTCAACCGAGTCATAGTCTCGATGACGCAAGAATAGCACCAAATTGAAAAACCCCATTAAATATAAATAATCACAATTTTTCCCATAAAAAGAATAACAATATGATTTACTCAAAAGGGTTCCAATTATTTCCTAACTTCATGCGCCTTTTAAAAAAAAAAGGCACACATGCTCATCATCAAAAGAGAAGAACCATTTGTTTCTTGACTTATAAGTAATAATTAATCCTGTACATACATATAATATTGCATTCGTTAGATAGTTTAATGGATTACAATATAAAATTTGAAAAAACAACCTTCGTTAGTTGGACAATGCATATCCGTGGGCTGATTTCTGATTGAATGAATGCCTTCGGTTTAGGGTCGGGCCTTAACCAAGGCCCGAATCAATAACTCACTTATTACATTCGGGAGGAAGAACCTTATACCTAGCCTTGTCCAGACAATAAGAGTAGAACATATGCTTCCTCCGGGCCCAATCCAAGCCCGCAATCTGCTGGCCCGAAAGCTTTGCAAACTGTTCTCCATCGATAGGATCCAAGCTCGAAGGATTGCTCTTTGAACACGACACATCCTTCGAGCTGTTATTCATCGTCAAAGCACAGCCCTCCATTTCGACCCCCCTCATCGATACGACGAAAGGGGCATATCTGTAATTTACGCCGTACTTCCCTCCGTGGGTCGCCCACTCCGACCCGTCCCATATCGTAGAGTAGACGGCCATCGCCTTCGATGGGTACACAGATGAAGTTATGGTGCTGCGAACCACTTCTCTTACAGGTATGTTGTCCACTAGAAACCTGCGCCAAAAGAATTCTTGATTATTATTACACATAGAAAGTATGTATTAAGCTGTACTTTTTACTTACACAATGTGATGGCTATTCCATAGGATGCTAAAGTCATGGAAACCTTCGGTGGGATCGAACCATAGGTAGAACTTCTCTTCCCTTCCCATTCTTACGCTTCCATTGCCGTAAATGTTAGTTTGAAGTACCCATTGTCGCCTCTTTCGTGGCCTAGGATTTCGATGTCTATCTCGTCGTGGTTATGAGGGTAAACGTCAGCGTTCGATAGCTGATAAAAACAATATGATAAGCAATACTTGGACAGAATTTGAGAAAAAGGATATTTTTTCTGAAGAGTATTTTTCTTACATAATATGCTACTACAACGCCTGATGTAAAGCCAGGGGGCAACTTAAGTGCAGCGTTGAAGAATCCGTAATAGTACTACTCTTCGAAACCAAGCCCGAACCTTCGCACAGTAAATACACAGAAAGAAGAGCAACTAAATGATGATGATCATTGATCGGAGGATAACACTCTGCTTATATTAGTAAGTTATTACCTGAGTTTTTGTCCAAAGTTAGATCGGCGATTGTCCCGTTATTACTCGATCGAATGTTCGATCCTCCGAAAGCAACTTGGAAGCTTCGGTTCACCGAAATTCGACTGAAACGATCAGTTAAGCGCTCGACGTTGGGAGGTGTGTAGATTGGCCCACGAGAGAATGCTGTAGTTGGGTAAAACGAAAGGATTAGTAATAAGAAGGATATAATCTCATGCAAAGTTGCCATGGAAGTAAGTTATGTGGAAGTTGTGTTGAAAAAAAAAAAACTAGTGGATAGCGTTGTATATGAAGAAGGGGGACATTGAAAAGAAATTTAGTGAATTAGCTTAGTTGTAGCAAGCTGGATATGCATTTGGTAGGAAATCTCATTTAATTTTTTGTGACGTTTGAACAACTAGAAAGCAGTTGAAATGTTATATATTAATTGTAGTATGTCCATCCAATCCATCCATAATGTGGGTTTGGAAACGACAGATTTTGTCAAGTCCAGCCTTTTTGTAGTGTGGGGGCCAAGATTATATTACAATAGGTACGAACCTTTAGATAGGTACTAAACTATAATAGTATGGGTTATATTTTCAAAACTTATACATCCATTCATAATGTGGTTTCTTGTTTTGTTTGTGTCAAATCAGTGATCAATATTGGGTGAAGAAGGAGGCGAAAATGGACCCTAATAAATCAAGAAATGAAATGTGTTACGAAAAACAGCTGTTATTTGGTAAGACTATGGGTGTGGTGGCTATGAGAGGGTCAGCCCACAAATAGGACCAGCTTGGTATATATTATTATCACAAATAAGGGTCCTATCTGTCGATAATTTAATGCTGTCCAAATTGAAAACGTTGCTCTTTTTGGTTCTTCTCCACCGATTTCCCAGTTGTAATGACTTTCTTTCTATGTTATAGTTAAACAAACCCTTAAAAATATGTACCCATACTTTCATACTTCGTAGAAATGACTGGATTCTTTGGGACGTCGAAAAATATTCGAAAACGCCAAGAATCTCGTAGAACATTTAAGATTTTAAAAAGCATACGCAACTATGCAAGTACGATTTTAAAAAGCATACGCAACTATGCAAGTACAAGTTCCTCCCCAACGCTCACAAATTACCAAACCACACACATAAATACACGTTTATTCATACATAAATAAATCATCAAGCACATTGTAATAATCTCATCAGCAAATTCACCCACTTCTAACGCACGGTCCCCATCGCAAACCCACCCTTCTCTTTCCTCCCCACCTTCACCCACCTCCTTCTCGCCGCCGCCGACGGCGGCCAAAGCACACTTGGGGTGGAGATCAAAGTCGCACTCCTCACAGTAATACGACCAAACCCGCCCAGCACCTCCACAGCCATCGCAGTTGAAGATCTCACGCTTTGTAAGCGACAGGTCGTGGTCGTGGGACTCGTGCCTCGCCTTCTCCGGCCAGCCGTCGGCCATCTTCTCCAGCGCATCTTCGATCTCTTTAATCCTCTCGGCGGTGAATGGGTAAGCCTCCGCGCCGTGGTACATGATGAGCTCACGAACCTCCGTCGACACCGTTTTTCCCGGTCGGCCCGATGGCGGCGACCATTGGGATTCCCTTGACTTTGAAGAGGCGGCTCAGCGACTGCTTCCTTGGGTCGCCGAAGGGTAGGGCTAACCATGGCATCGTAGCGAAGAACTCGTCGAAGGAAGTTTGGTCTCTGTCGCTGGAGATGAATATGACTTCGAGCTTTTGGTTGTGTTCTTCGTTGATCTTTTGGTAGGCTTCTTTGAGCATAGGGAGAAACGCACGGCACGGCGGGCACCAGTGGGCGGAGAAGTAGAGGAGTATGTCTTTTCCGACGAGGTCAGAAATGGGGACCTGAAAATGAATGGCTTGGCTTGATTAACTTGAACACAATAATAAAGAAGTCAGCTTTACGAATGAATTGAAGTTTTTCTTCGATTTCTTGAATTTTTGGCGTTATAGAAGATATGGGTTATGGATTTTCTTACCTTAACGCTGTCTTTTCCGATCACAAAATCAAGATCGCCCAACACCAAGATAGATTCTAGGGTCTGCGCTTCAAGCTTTGCCTTGTCTAATTCTTCGAGCTCGGCGAATTTCTCCGGCGTGAAAGGGTAGGCCTTGGCGCCGTGTTCCTCGATAGCTTCGCCGACGTTCAAGTGAAGCGTCTACCATCGGGCCCAATTACTACAACGGTGGGGAGGCTGTTGACTTCGAAGTATCGAAGCAGCTTATCGCGGAACTTATCCTTGACGGGCAACGACAGCCATGGAAGGCTTTCGAATTCTTCTTTAAAAGATGAATCGTCCTCGTCGAGGGTATCATCACGATTTCGAATTCCTCCCCAGATTCTCTCAAGCTTCTGTAAACGTCGGCGAGCTTTGAGTTGAACTCGATGCATCCTCGATAAGTCAGCAATGCGAAATAGAGGCCGACGGTTTTACTTCCAGGTCAGAAATAGGTACCTAATACGTAAGACGATGTAAAAGAAAATTCAGTCATAGAACGAAAACGACCAAAGGAGACGAACGGAGAAAGTTTTGTGACCTTTCTCCCATCTGCTGCAATCACATAGTCCCGAGATTTGACAAGAGTAAGGACTTCAGCGACTGATTCCTCCTAGCTTCTTCTTCTTGTTCTTTCAGTTTCTCGATGTGTTCTGAGGTAAAAGGGTAGCCTTCTGATCCGTTTTCATGGATGACTTCGACCCCTTCGCTGGTTAGTATACGACCATCCTCGTCGAGGATCACAAGGTGGGGAATTCCACTCACGCCGAACAGTTCGTTGAGCTGTTCGCGAGCCTCGGAATCAGAGAAGGGAATGGCAAGCCAAGGCATCTTAGAGAAGTACGAATCAAACGATTCGCTGTCTTTGTCGCCAGAAACGAAGACGACCTCGAAATTGCTGGCATGTTGATGGAGTTCATCGTAAGCTTCCACCAGTTTGGGAGTGAATCTGTGGCACGGCCCACACCATGACGCAGAGAAATACAGCCCAACTACTTTGCCCTTCAAACCATCGTCGACTTTCACCTGCAAAACGTCGACAGCTTTGGTTTCTTTCAGATACTTGATATATTTAAATAGATGTTTCTCAATCTTTACCACAACATAATGTTACGAACAGCAAGCAATAGATGAATGATTTTCCAGAAAACAAAAATATTAAACTAAGAATCGGTAATTATCCATCCGATTAGAACGAGCTCGTACCTAGCCCACTCGAACCAGATAAACCCTAAATTCAACGAATAGACGAAAAACCAGCTATTTCTAATCATAAATTTGTCTTTCGCTTACCTGATCGCCGTTATTCCGCACAAGGAAGTCCCTGTTTGAGGAGCACAAAACAGCACTAAGGTCGACGATTTCTGAGGTCTCCATGGCTCGTAGGCGGAGAAAAGGCAAATGTTTCTTCTAGAGAGTTCAGAAGATTTCACACAATCGCTGAAGAAGAGCAAGCTCGCCTATAATATAGTCACAGCACATTGACTGAATAGGCAAAGTGTAAAAGATAGTTTATGCGATTTCCGGATTTTTTTTTTACGGACGAAGATAGTAATGGGAACCAAGTAAGTGTGCTGACGAGACTTGGATTAATTACCCATAATTAATATTATATTGTTATTTTATCGATAAATACTTCATAGCACTATTACATATTAATTATTGAAGTCCTTTTTTCATTATGAAAACTTGAAGAAGCTTCCCAATTCACATACCTTTTGTGCAATGTGAAATAACTAATATAATCATTTGCAAATATATTCCCGTTATCCTACTTTATTCATTAATCTCAACGTAAAAAGAACAAAAAAGAAAGGAATGGTGTGCAACTCAATTCACCGTTATTCCGTTTAACTATAACAAAATTTTCACTTTTGCAATAATTTTTACCTTCGCACTATCTTCACGTTTCTAATGTGTGTGATTTGAGCACGATGTGGGCTTGTATTAATGGGCCAGTTTAATTATTAATTATTATGTATGAATGGGCCCATTTTACTAAAGCCAGAGATGATAATGATAATATTCTGAAACTTTACAGTGATGAAATAATATATTTATTTGTACAATCGGACATAATCATCACAAACGAGCAAAAGATAGTAGTGAACAGATATTATAATTTTAATATGTAACAAAGTAAAAGTTTCCACACGACTTTGACACCAACCCTTCAGCAAAGCAAAAATGTTTCTTTTACTCTTCAACACGGATGGAAGAATATTAATGTTCCTTGTTTTAAAAAAGTTTGGCACAAAACTCTTGAAATTGGAGGAGACGACATATTCCCTCTTTGACATTACAATATAGATTAAATATAAAACAAAGAACAATATCTACAAAAACCGAGTAAAGAAGCAATCAAAACTGTGAAGCCTTGCTTCATTCCTCCCTCGATACTTCATCTCATGTGTGATCTTTACTTTGCTTCCACTCAACGAACATTTAACTAATTAAATTCATTACCATTCATCCAAGGCTATTCAACCAAAGTCTTGAATAGGAAACACTCAATAATCATAATAACAATGTCACATCAGCCTATTGAATTATATCCAAATAATGGATATATATCCTCTCACTAGATCACAGCCCACGATGAGCAGCAGCGCTCCTCACACTAACAGCAACGGTTCGTTTTCTCATGTATTTATAGTGTTGGCCGTCATCGCAGCTATTTCCGTGGTTCTTGCGTCTTGGGTCGATTCTTGAGCAGGCGGCACCACCGCGTCAGGGCGGAGAACCACCACCCAAGGGCGGCGGCGGCGGAAAAGCAGCGGCAGATCGACGGCGGGTTTGGTCCTCGAGAGTGGGAATCGAGGCATAAGTCGCCCAACTTCAAGGATCATGGTGATATTGAGTTTGGCCTTGATAGGAAGACGAATTTTCTGGTAACAAGGCGAATGGTAATAACAAGGAAAACGATGATATAAAGCAGCATCCACCTTATGATCATCGTCATGATGATGATCGTCAAAGTAACTTCAATGGTAAATTCAAGCCGCAAGTGAGATTCGCAGACGATCATGGTGATAATGAAGGAATGCCCAGGCCGGCGGATCATCGAAGCTTCAGTGATAAATTCAGGCCACAAGTAAGATTTGCATGAAGATTATGATGATATATGATGATCGTCAAGTGTAAGAATTTGGTTTGTCTATAAGTTTTCTTTTATCTTCTCCTGTAATTTGTATCACCAAAACAATTGGTGATCAATTGTAATTTGCTACACGATCTTTTGGAATGTTAAAGAAAAAACAGGGGAAACAGAGCAAGTATTAGGTATCTTCTTTATTACTGATGTACTAAAAAAAGCTACGAGCTTTCCATCATACACTCAAAGCAGTAACTCGCAGCAGAATTCTTACATTCCTTAACTGCTATCCATACATATAATAAGGAAACCCAATCTTCTTCAAGCAGCAGAAGGCGCAGGTATGTAAGAAACCGCAGGCTCGGGCATGGAAGCCATAATCGAAGGCTTCGACAAGTTATTATTAGCAGCCGAAGTTTCTTCTTCTTCATCTGCCTTGTAATCTAATGACTCGTCGCTGTAAACATCCCACCATTTTTCCACGAGCATTTTGATGTCTTCTCTGTCCATGTTCGCTTCAACGCCAGTGTACCTCCATGGCTTCGATCCCTTTCAATCGAATTAACACTTAAATTCACTGGTAAAATGGGGGAAAGGAAGAAAGAGTTCGCTGTAAGAAAAAAAAAGAAAACTTACAGCTGCGCAGTAGTGGACAACCTTAACCTTCTCAAGCTCGACGTTTTCAGGGTGGCGCCAGAGCATCGCCAGTACGAGGTTGTACACGAGTGGGATTGGCTTGTATATGGGATTGAAGAACATGTTCAAGAAATCCTACGATCGCCATGTTTTTTCCATGTTTAATCACTCAAAAAAGTCAAAGCAGGGAACCAATATTCGAATTCTTTCATTACCTGCTCGGCAAACGGCGTAGGTGGGTGATGCGAAGTGTCTCCAAGAGATCCTCGTACGTGGCCTTGCTGGGCTCGAAGACGAACATCCCAGCGTTGAAGTACAGCGGCGGCGGCGGCGAGCCCATCTCCTCGGCGGGCCAGGCCACCTTGTCGGGACACTGCTGGCAGTAGCCGATGGAGTACTGCTTCGAATGGCTCCACGTTTTCTCGCAGAAGCAGTCCATGACGGCGTAGAAATAGCCGTTGGGAGTTTCGAGGAGGTGGTCTATGTTGTCGTACACTTGTATGTCGGCGTCGAGGTACACCATCTTGCTGTACTCCTCGAACTGCGTGCAGTGCAGAGAAGCAGTTGTATGTAATAACAACAAAACTACTGAAAAAAAAAATAGAAGATCCCATCTCTGTTCTTGAAAAGGGCGTGGCTTACGTACGTTCCATATCCGAAGCTTGGAGTAGTTGATGACGTAATAAGCCATGGCGAATTGGACCTGATTTTCCGGCGGGTATATGGGTTCGATCTCCTTGACGACGCAGCCCTGAGACCTGAGAATTTCGCGGTGGTCGTCGGGGACGTCGGGCAAGATGGCGACGACTAAGGGGTAAGAGCTCTTCACCTTCCTTAAACCCTTGGCCAAGCCTATCACGCCCTTGACGTAGTCGCCGTTGCCGGCCAAGAATGTTACGTAGGCTTTTTTATTGTCTGGTATTTTCGTGGGGAAGTTGACGTTGAGCTCAGGCGCCATTTTTGTCGAGTTCTTCTCCCTTACTGTCTTCTTTCATTGTGATTTGAGGTGGTTTATATAGAGAAGAGAGGTGAGGTGATATGTGGTTCAAATGCTCCCCAAATGAAATGCAAATGCACATCCGTGCATGTTAGCATGTGGATTTCGTTTAGGTGTATTTATCTATTTATTTTTCGTTATTGTGAATAATATCTTCATTGCTGTTTTATATGTGGGGAAAAAGAAAGTATTGGGGAGTGTGAACACATTACACAACTTCATCTTCTTAATCTCATTATCGTTCCTTATCACAAGGATAGGGACAATGTGGAAATATGCAATTGAAATGGACGATATACTATATTATTCTATTGCTTTATTCTTCTCCGCTTTTTATTCGTTATGGTAGTTTTTTTTTAGAACTCATTTGGCATTATCTTGGCGAGTAATCTGTTTCAATAAGGAAAATTGGACGAGAAGATAGGAGAGAGGCAAGTAACTATTTGGAATTCATTAGAAAAGAGATATATGTATTTGTTAAGCCCCTACGTACAACCCTTTCAATTCAACATTATCTTTGTCGAAAAAGCCACTATAGTGGATTGAATAATTGAACCAAGTGACGTAGTATATCCAAATTAAAACATGTGATGGATCGGTGAGCCAATTATAAAAATTATACGTTTGCGGAAAAGAACATTTAAATAACCTCCATCTAATGTTTGGGGACGTAAGACGACTATCATCGTGTGACATGCAAATCATGATCACGATTAACGTCATAACGATTGTGTTTTTCTTGTCTTTATTATATGGCGCTTTATTTCGCACTCCTTGGTTTCCCCGAAATGCATACGATATCATTTATGTATTGACTTGACCTGGACATACATTTATTGATTCGATACATATAATTGCGAATAAAGAAAGAATATTAATTCACAAAAAACCAAGCCAACCCCGAATAGAATATTCAACCTTTTTATCGCTACCATTAAAAAATGATGCAAAAGACAAATTCAGAATGATACACAAACTTGCACAACTGTTCAAAGGACATACGGCACGATATACAAAAATTATAATTATATCCGTATATATGCCTCAAAGATTTCCTGTAATTGGAACCATAGCTTTGTCATGCAAAAGGGTTCCCATTTTGGGATGCGATTCACGGGCTAGTGGTTCCGTAACTATAAATTAAAATATATTTTCTATAATATGAAAATATACCGATACATACATGTATGAAGATAAGCTGGAATTAATTTAAGAGGAGGTTCTTTCTCCTCTCCGACTTGATGATTTACATGTTTCCTCAGGCGTTTTGTGAACGGAAAAATATACGAAGTAAAATATTTCAGGCAGCACAAAGGCACGAAAAACAAATACAGACAGCAGCGAAGTTACATTCGATACTAAGAAATGCTTGCAAGAAATCACTGCACAGCCAAATGTAAAACTCCTAAGCACCATCTTCATCAAAACAAATCCATCATAATATAATAAAAAGAAACATAGGTTCACAGATACCAACCATTATATAGTATATAAAAGACTAGATCAAGACTTGGCCGCAGCCATTGAAGGCAAACTCCCGATAAAGCACACTAAGCCTGTGACAATTTGTTTCAAGTCAGCAATAAAAAGGGCGTGAAAGCACGAACGCGAAGTAAAGCATATGATGATGTACTACTTGCCTTGTTAGCAATGTTGTTCGAGAGCCAGTCCAAGCCCTCGTAAAGACCCTCACCTGAGGTAGCACAGGTGCTTTGGATATACCTAGAAATCACAGAGGACCTCAGGTTAATACGAATTAAGAGTACAAAGAATTGGTGTTATAACACACGAGGTTGAGTACGCATGTGTATACCAGTGACGCTGCCTGAGGGAGTGCAGGCCTAGTTTGTCAGTAATTTCAGCAGCGTTCATCGCATTAGGAAGATCTTGTTTGTTGGCAAATACGAGTAGCACTGCATCTCTCAGCTCGTCCTAGAAAATTCAGTCAATAATTTCAAGCCACGATTGTTAACCCAGATCCTTTTTCTTTATGATATGAATATCAGAACTGACTGAGCCAAAAACAGAATCAGACCTCATTCAACATCCTGTGTAATTCATCCCTTGCCTCAACAACACGGTCCCTGTCATTGCTATCCACCACAAATATGAGACCTTGCGTGTTTTGGAAGTAGTGCCTCCACAATGGACGGATCTATCAGAAGGAAGACAAGTTTAGCTTTCTCAGACATGCATGAGCATTTAGACAAACTACAATTTTCACAAAGAATCACGAAAGAGTGTGAGCATCCAAGTTTCAGTTTATAGTTGTGTTAGTATCAAGTAAAGACTGTGCTCATTAGAGACAACAGAGACTAATGTCCTTACCTTGTCCTGACCCCCCACATCCCAAACAGTGAAGCTGATGTTCTTGTACTCAACAGTCTCAACATTGAAGCCTGCAAGACCGAAATACAACATTGGAATTCAAATGCCGAAAAATGCATTAAAGTTGTTGGAACGCTTCATAGACAAATATTGATGTTCACAACCACACAAAGAAGCAGCAGAAGAACAGAAAAGGATCTAATTTACTAATACAGAAGCCATACCAATAGTGGGAATAGTAGTGACGATCTCCCCGAGCTTGAGCTTGTACAGTATAGTCGTCTTACCAGCAGCGTCAAGACCGACCATCAAAATGCGCATCTCCTTCTTGGCGAAAAGCCGGCTAAAAAGCTTTGTGAATGTCAATCCCATCTCTCTTTCTTGCTTCCTGTTCTAAGAAAGATAATGTGAGATGCAATCAAATAGTCAGAGAAAGTAACAGATTCAACAATGGAATAAGTGTCCACAAGCACTAACGTCCCACACACGTCAACATTCATAGGAGATGTAGTATTTGGGCAGAGCTTCAAGCAGAACAAGGATATCTAATCACAGAGTTTATTAGGCGATGTGTCTTTAACAACGCAAAATAGGTAAGTGCAACTCGTCAAACTCTACCAGAAGATTTGTAATTTCCGTTAAAATTTCATTCTTCACAAATCCTTTATCAAATGTAACAAAACAAGATATACAACAAGATCATGAACTGCATATTTATATGCGTCCCGAGAAAACAACATCAAAGCTCAACCAGATCAACTCGATCTACTAACACAATTCAATAGCAGAAGCTGTCGATAAATAGCCAACATTCAGATTTGAAAACACAGTTTTATATTCCTATCCTAGATCCACGAGATCAACACAGCTAAAACGATCATTTTCCAGATCAGACATAGAAAACATGATAATCTCGGCAGCTAGCGGGGCGGGGGGTCATCTCAACGGAAACGAAGCCCAAAATAAAACTCGCAGAAAACACACGTATGAAAAATAAAACGGCGATCGAAATCATCTTCATACCTGACGTTGAGAGATCTAAACTGCAACCTAGAGAGAGCCGGTGATTTTGTCGATGTGTATGTGCGCGAGAGAGATTCGTGGGTTCGCCTCAGAATTACGCGAACAGGTTTTTATATATAAAACTATTTTCGTGGGAGGAAATTTAATCGTTAATATTCCATGCTTCTCGAAACATTTTAGCTTAAATGTCCCTTGTGCCCCTAATCTAAACGTCTCCACGGCGTTGATTTGTACTTGAACCGCTTGACGCGTCGTGAAATTCTGACCTGGATTCCGATATGGACGCTCAAGGTTATTTTCGTAATAAGTCAATTGTTTAGTCGTCCCCACGATGAGCAATCATAATAAATAGAAATATTATTTCCTCCCAAGTAGTTGTGCATATACTATCCCATCGTTATTATTGCATATTATAATTTAGATCAAAGGGCCAGCCAATAACTTACTGCGAAATTGCCGACCACATTATATATAAATATTATTTAATATAATAATCACAGTCTGTCCCTCACTCACAAAATATACAGATACTTCGTTATATAAAAATCTTGCTATGTATATTATTTCACTCACTGTAGCAAGAATCGCCATCTCTCTGTAGTTTGTTGTTCTGACGTTTCCCCGTCATCAAGCAATCCACCGCCGGCACGGTGGGAGTGTAAAGCTGACCGAAAGTTTTCCAGCAGTAAGGACCGAACATGTGATACTTCTCCGGCCGCGGCGTCAGCTGTACGTTGCTCAAGGTCACGTCGGTGCACGGCGCGTCGTCGCTGCACGCCAAGTGCACGGGCTTCACCGTGTACGTCCCTCTGATGTTCGCGTAGCTGATCCCGACAAGGCGACGGCCGCCGTCTGATTCTTGCACTTGGCCTTGTCGCAGTAGAATTGGTCGATCACGATCGGCAGCTGCACTTCGGAGACTTGGATGTTGGAGAACTGTACGCCTCGTACGGATCCAGAACCTCCCTGGATGGAATTTTTTAGGGTGCGTTTTGGATTGATTATTCTGTTAATTGTGTGTGTGTGTGTGTGTTGATTTTACCTGCCACGTCTTGATTCGGACGCCGTTCATGGTGTTTCGCATGGTGACGTCGCGGACTGTGATGTTCGATACGCAGGCCTTGGTGTTGTCTTTGCCAAGCCCGCCGATGCTTATGCCGTGGCCTGGGCCGCAGTTGATGTTGTGTATGTACACGTTGGTGCATCCCGTTTGTATTGAGACGCAGTCGTCACCTGCACATAACAGCACGCAATGTGTTCGAAGAAATGACGAGGAGAAAATGTGGTTTCTAGAAATCGCATTTACAGAGGGCAGAGTTAAGGTCATGTAACTCACCGCAGCCAAGATTGGAACTGCGAATGAGCACGTCTTTAGAGTTCTGCAGATGAATCCCATCAGTGTTAGGGCTATCGCCCGGCGACGAGGCGGTGAAGTTGTAGACGGAAACACCAATGCAATTGTCGAACTTCAAATGGCATTGCGGGCTGTTTTTGATGGTTATGCCCGTCACTGTAACGTTGAAGCTTCCATAGAACCTTAGCGCCTGTATTTGTTTGGTAAGTTCCTATGAACAATTATCAAGATTGGATTTTTTCTTTTTTCCGAGAAGTGTGAATTGGTTCTTACAGTTGGCTTTATGCTTGGCATCTTGCTAGAAAGCGAGCTCCTCATCTGCACCACAAGGAATAACTCTTCAGTTAAGAATAAGAAAGACGACAGACAACCTTAAACTCCTTAAACTCAGATAAGGACTGATGAAGATCGAGGTTGTTACAGGAAGTTGAGGCTTTTGTGGGAAAGATCCGTTTAAAGGGATGATGATCTTCGATTGATCATCAAAGGGATCATGGCCGCCATCGGCGTAAGTTTCCTGCCACCATACAGCTCCATTCCCATCAATGGTGCCACTTCCCCTTATTGTAAGCCCAACGAGCTTCGTGAATTCGAGCCATTGAAGAAGGCCCGAGCCCCAACTGCTCGAGCTCGTCGGCGCGACAATTTTCCCATTTAGCTGCAGAAAAAAGATGCAGAAACAGGTTTTTATCAAATTCAAGAAAATCAAATTTCTCCCTTTCAATACTCGTGTAAGAAAGTTACCTGGAAAACTATGTCCTTTTGGCAATAGGGACCCGAAAATGAGATGGGTCCAACGAGGAATACATAACGTGCTGGGACATTGATCACTGATCCCTCAACTTTACAAGCAGCAGCCCAAGCACCTTGGAAAGCCTGAATTTTTATGTTTTTCAAGAACAACTTAAAGTTTCAATTTTTTTTTTTATACTTGAATATAATATGATACTTGGACAGCACACACTTTTTTGGAGTATTACAGTTTGACACCACACTGTTGTTAGTTTTAGCTTTGGAACAAAGTCTGGTAAGCATTTAAGTGGACCACCATGATCCTTTTGTCTACTTCTGAATCAATTCTATATTCTACACCTTTTAGCCACAATTCTTACCAGGGCTCGTGTCTACAAGGCGAGAAAGTTCCCTTTATTTTTTAATTCAACTCAATGCCTTTTACATCTACAGCTGGAAAACGTGGGACAACTACCTACTCTTCGAACGTTATACTTCAGCTATCTATACGCCCCATCAGGTCGATAATGTTTACTTCTATATGATATCATCATGCTCTGCTATCGAATGACAAAATGTGGAAGATCTTATACGTAATAACAACGAAATGAAAACGTTGGGTTGTACTAAAACAGAACAAATGTGTCAAGAACCAAGCTAGTGTTCATAATGGACAGCTTAGGCAACACACCTTAGTGTCAACTGTTTTTCCATCGCCTTTAGCTCCGAAATCCAAGACGTCGAACACCTTCAGGCGATGTGCGTTGTCATTACCGTATCCTTTCTTTGGAGACTGTGGCGTCTGCTTCGCCTTTGCATTGCCTTTGTGATTATGACGATGATCGTTGCCGCCCTTCTTCTTATACAGAGAAGAAGATGGGATATTTGAGCTTCGTGCCCTTATTATTCTCCAGTGCTTGTTGCCTACTCTTCTTGTTCTTGCATTGCAGGTGTTTGTAATGTTTGGACAGAGGAAGAGTAAGGAAACTATTGAGATGAGAAATGTGAGGTTCTAAAGCAAAAACCACCCATGACGATACGATGATCGAAAGGTGGTGTGTAGTATATTACTGAAGGCCAATTGCTTTATTTCTCGCTGCTGTTTGCCATAGTAGAGAAGAGAGTGGCTTTATATATATAGCCGAGGATCTCAGTGTATTTAGCAGCCCACGCCTTATGTGATTTTTTTTTTCTTTTGCTAAAAGGTTGATTTAGATCATTATAAATTAGTCGATTTGTCTTAAGATATACTAAACGAACAAACGTGCGAAGTTAAGATTATTTACATTAACATGTCTCCTTTTTGTTCAACTGGGATATGATTCCGTATATGTATTCTCACCATACGTACTTTCATATCGTCCTTAAACTGTTCCCCTTGGTCTCATAAATTTGATAATATTCTATGTTTGTTAATTAAAGTTACGTTATGTAATTCGAAAAAAAAAAAAAGAAATTCGTAGAAGACAGACACGTGAGTGGGGCTATAGATTGTCAATGTCAAGCAAGGGCACTTATCTGATTAGAACAGCACTCACATGGAGTCCTCTCTTCTCTTCACGGGATTTATTATTTTATTTTCGTACTATGGTCTTCTTAACCACGTCTCAAATTATAATAATTATTCTTTTACATATATGGTTAAGCCCTAACTGTAATATGCTGACGTCACGATGAATAGAAACTCTCCACGTGTCCAGCCTCTGGACAGCAACTCATTGAGTATATCATATAAGAGTCGTTTAGAAAGGTAAAAAAGAAAATCGACTCATGCAAGAAATTGCGAGTTTAAGTTCAATTGATTTACTATAAGGTTACGATTTCTCTCTTAAAAGATTGTGCATTTCTTTTAGGGTTTCACCTGAAAAAATAAATTGTAGGACTTTCGGGGCGCTGACTTTTGACATGGCTATATTGACTTTCGTCACAAAAGTCTAATTAATTTCTTCACCCCTTGCCCTTTATTCATTTTACGCACATATTCGTGTCTTTTTTGTATTATATTATATAAATCGATTATTGGACAAGAACCAAAACGTGACAAAAAGATTCAATTAATTATACTCTCACAGACTGTACTACATAGTTTGCGCTTCGCATGTGAAGCTTCAGTTAATAAGAGGCTTTTTTTTGCCTGTGAAATTATGTGTACAAATCACATCCATCCATGTGTTTCACGAATTCAAAGAATTGGTGTGTTTTCCTTGTCATTATCTATTTGGCCGTATTCTTAGGGTTTGTGAAATACGTGGCATCATCTAGTTGGGCGAGGCTATAAAATTAAAAACAAGCCTTCACGGACGTTGCTTTTGCTTTTAGGGCCTACATTTTTTTTTTCTTTTTCTATTTACCATACTATTTATTTTTGTCTCGTATTCAGATGTTACCAATCATTCAAGCTAGTATATGAATATCTATAGAGGTTATATATGAACATGTATAGAGCTCACTGCTCAGACTATCTAAATCATTTTATTTCTATTTTGACAATAATAAGCTCGTGAAGATGGGTAGGTATAGTGGTATAATGCATGTTAATAATAATTATTAAAAGATATATGACTTGAGTCTCCGAGCTGTAATGTTCTATTACCATGCATGTGTTGACAAAAGGTTTGTTTATAACTTTATACTAATCGATCTTAACAGCGAATAAAGCTTAAACACACTTGCCAAAGATCTTGGAGGGTGCCTCATTCACAATCACATAATAAACACTTTTTTCATGATAATATATTTTATATTTATGATTTTAGGTTGTATGAAGCTTCATAACTCTCTGCCAGGGAATAGGATCATGGAATTGGGCCCATAACGTATTGGACTCAAATAAGCCCATTTAGTTCCTTCGGGCTTTTCAGAATGCAGCCCATTTAGGCCACTGCGTCCACTTTTTTTTAGTAATCTTTTTCTTCATCGTTTAATAGTGACGCTTGTCGCTTTCGCTTCCATTGAATTTTTACAGCAACCTCGTCGAATCGAACGATGCCCAAATACAAAGACGAGCCTCGTGCAGTTCGCGTGTATACGGTCTGCGATGAATCGAAGTATGTGATATTATTTTTCTTTTTCTTTCGAGCTATAGGCTATTTTGAGGTGATAGTAATTTCTTGACCGTTCTTTGATTCTTTTTTTTTTCGTTTTCCTGTTATACGCAGATACCTTGTTGTGAGGAATGTTCCTTCTCTGGGTTGTGGTGACGAGCTCTTGAAACTGTTCTCTACTTATGGGCCAGTTGACGAGTGAGTAGATAGATTTTCATATGAATTCTCTACTGGTTAAAATCTTGGAGTTCTTTGTACAGTGAGTTGGATTGGTTGTCCCAGCTGATTCATGAGCTTATCTCATATTGCTGTTTTCTTCTGCATTAAATGGCTCTGTGAATTATTTTAACCAAGAAACAGAACTGGTTAGAATTTAATTATCAGAATTGCTGTCAATTTAGTGGGCGAAATCTTTCTGGGCAATGGAATTCTTGATGTAATTGTGAGTATTGAATTGTCTTCAGATGTAAGCCGATGGATGCTGAAGATTGCGAGGCATATACAGATGTTTATTGGATAAAGTTTCGCCAAATCAACAACGCCAGGTCACCAATTGTATAGGAAAATGAGTTTTCGACATTATTTCGTTGAAATTGCGACTCCTAAATCTCTTGACAGGTTTGCGAAAAGAAAGCTTGATGAGTCCGTTTTCCTTGGGAATCGAATCCAAATAACATACGCACCACAGTACGAGAGCCTCAACGATACAAAAGAGAAGTTGGAAGGGAGGAGAAAGGAGGTATTAGCAAGATTAAACCGTAAGTTGTTAATTCTTTCCCAGTTTAATTATTACATTCGATATCATGCTCGGTGACGATTTCTGATTTTAGTTTATTAATTTTTCAGCTAGAAAACCCAAAGGGCCTTCAGACACGATTCGCGAGCCTTCCTCAGTTTCAAATCCCATTCTGATGACTAATACGTTATCGCATACAACCACTGCAGTTCAAAGGTACCCTTCAAAACTATCATTGCAAAGATTTATAACTGTTCGCGCCTCACACCATGTAAGAACAAGGTGATTTCGTCCTGTCTTTTCTTGCAGGGAAATGAGGGAGTAGATATCCAATGCCCAGGCCTCTACTTCTCCCATGGAATCTTTTACCCTCAATAAGGTTAGTTTACGAAGAAATACTAGTGGTAATCGTGCAATGAAAATGTGTCGACTCTTTAGGATCATTTCGATTGGCTTTTATATCAGGAATATTTCCGGATAGAATCGATGAATCAGACGGTTCATATGGTGAGGGAGAAACTGAACAAGGTGAGCCAATCGAATGCATTTTAGCCCCTCTGTTTCTGTTCGTTTTGCCCATTTATGTCGCAGTTTATCATGTCGGCGGTTTTCGGTTTCAGATACAATCAGGCGTTGAACATCATCCTGGTTCTTCCAAAAGGGCTCGTTCTGATAACAGAAGAAGATATAACAGCATTTTTTTGCGTTCCAAAATCATGTTGTTGACAGTCAAGTATCTTAGAGAGGGAGATATTTGAATAGTTCCAGTAAATCATGTACTTATATGGTCGATGGGGTCGTTAGGTGAGATTTATTATCATCCGCACAAGTTGTGTGTAAGTCTTATTATTTATTACATGCGCATGCTATTTAACATGTTTCAGTCAAATGCGAAACGAACATATGTCAAAGTCAAACAACAAATATTGTCCGTCCACTTTTCCAGGTCGTTTACTTTGTTCTTCTGTCAAAGTTATATCGGAATTCTACGGTGTGCGTACGTCGCATATTCTAGTGTCTATCTGACTTGATATCTATCTTGGATTCTTTTTCTCCTGTTCGCTCGCAGAACGGGAAAATCACATATAAAGTGGGGTCTTTTTCGAGGCCCCAAGAGCAGGAAATTCAGGTAAAATCGCTCGCTTCAATCTTTACGTTTGCCCTTTCTATTTTCCTTGCAGCTGATAAAGGAGAGATCTTTCTTTCTTTTTCTACTCTTTAGCTTTGTTTACTACGTGGGGTTTTAAGATTGTTGGCCGATGTTTGGACCAAGCTGCAACAGTTGAATATGTTATCTTTTAGAAATGTGATTGGGTCGCGTTTCTCTGTTCTTAAAGCATATTATTAGCTGATATTTTGAATATCGTTATGGGTCAGATTATTAGCTGATATTCCGAACCATGTATCCATAATTCCATATGTGCATTCGTATTTCCAAGACATGATAAAAAATGAGATTTTTAACAGGGGTGTTTGCTCCTACGTAGAGAAGGAAGGAGCTTTAATGGAAATTGACACCACAGCTTCGAGTTATTGGTTGAACTGGAGATTCTTGCTCTGTGCAATATGGATTGTAATACTTATGGTTTCCTCCGCACTTATCATATGGAGAAATGAAAGGCCAAGCAAACTCCAAAAACGAAAACGTGGGAGCGAAAAGGAGACAGCATCATCAAACGTATACAAGATCGACGCTTGGGGGACATGTTCTACATCGATTCATCCCATTTTGCTCTTAATTTTTCGGGTTTTTGCTCTCTGCTGTATGCTTCCGTTGATCATAGCCGACGCTGTGGTGAGCGACGGTGAAGTTTTTAAGTTTTATACCGAGTAAGCCCTCTACAGTTCCATCCCTTCTTTCTTCCTTTTCATTCGTTTCTGTTAATTATTTGCTTTTGCTCATAAAAATGGCCAAAGTGATGGAGTTGAGCCTTTTCTTTGTGTGCTCTTTTGATGCTTGAAGGACATCTCCATGGGTTTTTGGTATGTTCATATGTCTGAATCCCACCATTTCTTTTGTTGCTTTTTGTTATGTGACAGGTGGACTTTCACGCTAGTTACAACCTATTTCTTGGTAAAATACTCATCCTAAAATCTGTTAAACTATAATATTCTGGTTTTTGGCTGGTATGAGGCGCAATATTTTCACTTAAGGCAATCGCTTGATTTTTTTGCAGCTAGGATCTGTAGTTCAGTTCGCGGGTGTCTCCGTTATTCCAGGGAAAGGGCAGACGAAGAACGAGGCTCATACACAGCACCATTGCCTGGAGATAATAACCCAGACGAATCTCACGAAACTAATACCGAAACTCATCTGTCATGGAATATGCCTTGCAAATCATGTTTCAGGTATATATTATTTCCTCTATTCAATCATCCTCTTATCTGTTCAATCTTTTTCCTTTTTCTCTTTGTTTTTCGGTATTTAATTTATCTGCTGCTCTTTGTAGATGTGTGCTGGGGCTGTGGTGCTCACTGACATCGTCTTTTGGCTCGTTTTGTACCCTTTCCTAATGCCGAAAACCTTCAAACTAAACTTCGTAAGCATTGTGTTCCAAAAAAAGAAAAAACGATAAAGCTAAGAAGCTAAAAAGCTATCGCCTTTGACGTATTTAAAAAATTCCTTTCTCGTCGCAGATCGCAACTTGCATGCATTCAGTGAATGCAGTCTTCCTCGTCGGCGAAATGGCCTTAAACAACCTGGTACTTCTTCGTACAGCTAATGACTACTTGTAATATACGTTCCTTGCAAGAATCTAAGACGATTGTGGACTCTGTTACAGAAATTTCCTTTCTTTCGAATCGCTTACTTCTTCCTATGGACATGCGTTTACGTCATGTTTCAGTGGATTGTTCATGCCTGCGTCTCAACAAGGTATATATATATTTTATATAATATATGTACAAATATATATATTCTCTTCACTTCATCGCAAGAATCATATGATTTCTTTCTGAAATACTCACCTTTCTTCATTGTGACAGTTGGCCTTACTCTTTCCTGGATTTGTCGTCTGATTATGCTCCTGCTTGGTATGATTGCTGAGAACTTCCATTTGATTTTTCACAATATGGATAATTTAATCTCTTTTAATGGCTAAATTTCAATAATTATTACAGGTATTTGGCTGTTGGGCTGCTGCATTTTCCATGCTTTGGGATCGATCTTTACTCTTCTTTTCACCGTGAAGCAACGTTTCCAATCTCGATAACTATTTATAAATATGTATTTGTAATTTTACAATTTCTTGAATACAAGAGCCAGCCCATTTTCGAATTGGGAAATTCTATATGCACCCTCAAACTATTATATACACTACTTAATTTATTTTAACTTAAATTTATTACAAAAAGTGAAATTTTCAATTTTCAAGACCACCAAATGGCCTTACTTTCAGTCTAATATTAGTTACTGTTGATTGTCATTTATTTTTCCAAATTATTCTTCTCTACTGTTTATTTATTATTTGTAGATAATTTTGCGGGTGTAGTAACAATGAATTAAACTAGTCATTTACATAATTAAATAAGGGGTCTTTACACATTAATACCTATTTGGATAAAAACTTGTAATTTAGTACCATGTCAGTAAGTTTTATATGTAGGCACCTAATAGAATAATTTCTTTTTGCACATAGGTACCCGATCCGCCGCATGTACGCCATATAACACATTTAGGTACCATATAGCAACGTATTGTGGTACGTAATACGTGGAGAAATGTTACGTCATATATAACACATTAAGGTACTATATATTAACCGTAAAGGGTACTTAGAGCTGTCAAACGGCCCACCCCGCCCCAGCCCGCCTCAACCCACGGCCCATGCGGGTTGACCCGTTTCGGCCCGCTCCTAAACTGGCTACTAAATTTGTAGCCCGTCCCGCCTCACAGCGGGTGGCAGGCTAGCGGGCCAACCCGCTAACTATATCTGTTTATTTTTTTCTATTTTATTTCTTTCGAATAACGTTTTTATTAATAAATAATGTCGGAATATTCAACATAAATCATTTATAACAGTTAGTATAAGTTCAATGATAAATCAAGTAGTAATAAATATTATTGATTAATATTTTTAAATAGCTTACACAACATATATATTATATAAATAATAAATATATATCACATATATTTAATGGCGGGGCAAACCCGCCCCGCCCCGCCCCGTCTCAACCCCCGCCCAATCGGGTTGGCTTTCGACCCGCTTCTAAACGGGCCAGTAATTGGCCAACCCACCCCGCCTATTTTTCATGGCGGGGCGGGCCAACCCGACGGGCTCGGCCCGTTTTGACGGCTCTATGGGTACCGTATAAACGCGTGATGTGTTACGCAATACACACATAAAAATGTACGGCAAGACTGAGAAAAATGGTACAAACACTAAAACGGGTACCTATCTGTAAAAATTTCTGACATATGTACTAATTTGTAAATATTTTACTCAAGTGAGTATTTATCTATAGATGTCACATTAAATAATCACATTCTAAGTTTTATTTAAATGGTATTTTTACACATTTATTAAATAAAATTGTATAAGATTAAAATTCAATAGTTGATATTAATCTCGGTTTTATTTCTACTTGTGTATGTTATATGAAATATTATTAAACTATTCATTTACACAATTAAATAATCACATTTTAAGTATTATTTAAATTATATTTTTACACATTTTATTAAATATCACATTTTATAGTATTATTTAAATTATATTTTTACACATTTATTAAATAAAATGTTATAAGATTAAAAGCAATAGTTGTAAATATGATACTAATCTTGGTTTTATTTAAATCTACTTGTGTATGTTACTAAGAAATAAATTAAACTATTCATTTACACAATTAAGTAATGACATTTAAATCTTGGTTTTATTAAACTATTCACCTACACAATTAAGTAATCACATTTTAAGTGTTATTTATATTATATTTTTACACATTTATCACATAAAATTGTATAAGATTAAAAGGCAATAGTTGTAGATATGATATAAAAAATCTTGGTTTTAATTAAATGTACTTGTGTGTGTTAATTTGAAATATTTATACGAAAGTTTGAATATTATTGATAAATTTAAAAATATCTTTTATTTTTAAGTGTTAGGGTGTATATTTAACTTCAAATATAAAGTAATTAATTAATATTTATTGAAAGCTGGTAAATAAGAGCGTTGATCAAAGCATTAATGAAACTAAAGTTTAATAAAGTAATACGTAAAGCTAGTATTGATGAATCAAAGAACAATTAAAAAGCTTTACAATTTCCCAAGTTTTTTTGCACCAACAAAGGGGGTGTGTGTGGGCAAATATTATCGTCAATAGCTGCAAATACGAGCCAGCCCATTAAATGCCTAAGTTTAATTTATATCTTTATCACCTGATCATATAATAGATCAAATTTGGACGCAAACGAAAACTGAAGTTTCTGGGAATTGCAATTTGCAAGAAATTAAAAGATAAATGGCTGGATTGCAATTTTCACTTCCGTCCGCCACCGTGTTGCCGCGAACTCGACGGTTGCACCGCTCGGCTCGGTGCTCAGCTGAACGTCAAGCTCTATTTAGCCGCATTGCTCCTTCTTATGATAACGCGAGCTCCGATTTTTTATTTTTATTTTCTTTCCTTTCTGTATTTCGTGGGAAGCGGGCTCAATTTCATTTACTGGCTGCTTTCATATATTTCGCAGTTGAATGATTTGTTAAGTTTGGGGCGGCATAGGTTGTGGAAGAGAATGTGCGTTTCTTGGAGCGAGTAATTCTCCCTCTTATTTTTCTGCTAAAGCTGCAGTCTTTTTCTAAACTTTATTTATGTTCGATATGTGCTTGATGAAATGTTTATTTGACTGAATCAAACTTGGTATGAATTTGCTCCTATCCACTCTGCAACTTTCTCGTTTGTGTTGTGAAGTATGACTCATAACTGAGCACATGTTGCTATCTTATGTTTGATAGAGCGAAGGAAGGAGACACTGTGTTGGATGTGTGCTGTGGAAGTGGAGACTTGGCTTTTGTGTTGTCTGAGAAAGTTGGACTCAGAGGGAAGGTTCGCCTTTCGCTCCTTTCTCCAATTCTCCGTATTTCCTCTTTTTGCTTTTTCCGAGTTTCAAACGTACTGATAATCATGATCGAATGGGGTAAACATGACTGTCGTAATATGGATTCTTATTCAACTAAAGCAGTGTTAGAATACTGATGCGTAGTTTCTGAGCTGGCGATTTTGCAGGTGTTTGCTCTTGATTTTTCGAAGGAGCAACTGCAAATTGCTGCATCTCGTCAGCGCGAGCGCTCGAGAGCGTGCTATAAGAACATTGAGTAAGCAATTTAGTCTCAGAAATATTCTTGTTAGGCCGCAACAGAGGCAACCGAACCATAAAATATCACGATCAAATTTTTTTATTATTGTAGCTTCGAATATTTGTCTCATTGTCTGGATACATTCATATTACTTACGTAATCTGATGAACTGTAGATGGATAGAAGGAGATGCCTGTCAGTTACCATTCTCAGACTCATCTTTTGATGCTGCTACAATCGGCTATGGATTGAGAAACATAATGGATAGAAAGAAAGCTCTTGAAGAGATACATAGGGTTCTCAAGCCAGGTTCAAATGTCTCTGTTCTCGACTTCAACAAAAGCACTAGCCCTTTCGTCTCTTCATTTCAGGTGTTTATCATATTAGCCGTAGCCAACTTTGTCTCTGTGTCTTTCGAATCCCATCCAAACTTCCTTAGCACAAACATGTGTTTGCTTAATCATTAAAATGTTCGCATTTTTCCAGGATTGGGTGATTGACAATGTAGTGGTACCTGTTGCTAGTGGTTATGGTCTTGCAAGTGAGTACCAATACTTGAAAAACTCTATCAAGGAGTATCTGACAGGTTTGTTCTTGTTCTTCGGGGATCCTTACCTTGCTGTCCTTATTATCTCACTCGTGATATGATGCATGTATCGAGTTTTCGGTTCAACGTATTTACCTATATATATCTGCTTGGGGAAATGGAGCTGAGATAGATATGTCTGAACCTGAAAGTTTTTGTAATGTAATGTCGCGCTATAACGCAGGAAATGAGCTGGAGGAGTTAGCTCTAGAAGCAGGTTTTTCTCGCGCCAAACATATACCGTACGATGGGGGATTGATGGGAAATCTGATAGCCACACGTTAGGAATCGAGTGAGATCAAAGCTTTCTTTTCTTTCAAATTTCCTACTTTGTTATACGATATATCATGTATTTTTCACTTTCACAACATATGTAAGAGATCTCATCAGACCCAAATCTTGAATTTTAACAAAAGGTAAAGCCAAACTTGAAACCATCAGTTACAGACATCCATGGATAAATTTTCACAATGAGTCCATCATGTTCTGATGAACAAAAATCGAAAGGCCGACAACGTTCTCACGTCTTAACATCTGACAAAAACTTTTTTTACAGACTACCACTCATATACCTTGTCTCTCGATCCAGTTTCGACCAACTGGATACGCTCTTTCTTATTCTTGTCCCGAGAGATTGCCAGCTACCAAATTCTGATTCCAATTTCAACTTTGAAGGATCAAATATCACCTGGGTAAGAAAAGACTCTGTGAAATGCTGGCAACTGAATCGCCGTTCCCGTATTTTAGGTTCGCAGTCCCACTAGCATCGTGGAGTTCCATGGTCGTCTCATCCAAGAAAGGCGGACAAGTAGGTTCCGGAAGGTTCTCCTTGTTTACCAGCATAAGCAGCGCCTTAGACATGGACGGGCGTAGGGTTGGGATTTCTTGAGTGCACAAGAGTCCCACGTGGACCACCCGTGCTATCTCCCCTTTGATGTCGACGTTGTAATAATTGTGCAGCAAAAGGTTAGGATCGAAGAGTTGTTCGACAGTCTTGTGTTGGAAATGCTTCCATGCCTAAAATATCATGGTATGTAACGTTAAAACGCTTGCTTAGTAGCATCACAAATGGACATGTGAGTGCTTCTTGTAAAAGGTACTTACAATAGCTACTATGCTGTCTGAGTACTCTGCGGTTTTACTTCTGTTATTTTGTTTGCCAGTGACTGTCTCCAGCAAAAGCACGCCGAAGCTATACACATCTGCCTTCTCCGTTAGCTGCCCATGAGCTAGGTATTCTGGTGCCATATATCCCCTGGAGATTTAAGTCAGATATGAGATTTAGGACAAAATGTACTCCGTTAAGCTGATATTCGTGTATGTAGTTCTTGGTTAAATACTTGGCGAAAGATATAAACTCACAGGGTTCCTGCTATGGCTGTGCTTATATGGCTTTTATCTTCTTGGAAAGATCTAGCCAGCCCAAAATCAGCAATCTTAGCCCTGTGTCTCGAATCAAGGAGTATATTGCTCGCCTTTATGTCCCTGTGAATGATTCGTATGTTCGAATTTTCGTGTAGGTACACCAAACCCTCCGCTGTTCCTATGATTATCTCGAATCTCTTCTCCCAGTTCAATGCTTTGCCTTTGGTAGAATCTGTTTGAAATCGAGGAAACCTCTGAGGGGTTTTTTTTATTAAGAATTGGGAAAAAAAAAACCCCTTTTCTTAGATGTAACGATACTTACCGAAGATGTAGCGATCGAGGCTCAAGTTGGGTAAAAACTCGTAAACGAGGAGACTTTCTGGCCCGAGCAACTGCATCCCAGTAACCTGACTAGATTCTTGTGCTCTACACTGCTGATGATGTTCACTTCGTTGTAGAAATCTGCTGCTCTGTGCTTATTGTTGAAGAAGAGCCTTTTCACGGCTATCTCTCTCCCATCAGGCAAAACTCCCTACAGTACAGACAAACATCATTGTAAAGAGCTTTCTCTTGTTTTATTACAGCCTAATGTTCAACCATACAAATAAGTAATACCTTGTACACAGTGCCAAACCCGCCTTGGCCGAGCTTGTTAGCTTCGTCGAACGAATCAGTAGCTTTCTCGAGCGTGGAATACTTGAAGTTCAAGCTGCTATCGTGAAGGGTTTTCACCAACTTATCAGCATTGCCTGAAAAATCGAAACTCTCAGAAAGAACACTTGGAACGATGAATCGAATGCTTCCTCCATACGAAAGAAAAAAAAGAAACCTTTTCTTTTCATCTCAACGACGTGATGCTTCCACATATAAACCCCAATAGAAGCTCCAACGATGAACACAACTGCTGCACATACAGTTGATATCACAATCGCCAACAACTTCCCTGCAAAAAAATCCCAGAAAAAAAAACTCAATTAATCTCTCAAGAACAGATCTTCAATGAAAGCCCACCCCAAAAAAAGCGCAGATCAATTCCAATCACCTCTCGAATTCCCATTTTTGGGTATGGGATTAAGGAAATTCACATCTGAGTACCTAATAAAACACCCAGTAAACAAAGCCTTCCCTCATTCGCAGGCAAACATCCCAACACGGACTTAGAAGCACTGTCCAAACAAGCCTTGCAAGAACTATCGTTGACCGTCCTCCAGCAATTGGCCAAGACATACGCCGAGGTATTGGCCGCCGGCGCCAACTCCTCAGCCCTAGAAAACCCATTATTCCCCGGGGCTGAAGCAGAAAGGACGGCCCTCGACAAGGCCTCCTCACCGAGCCCTCAAACCTAGGATCCCCAATCGTCTTATTACCACACACCGATCGATCGTTGGGGCCCGTAAACTCGCCGAAGAAGCTGTAGTTCTCCGCCCTCATGAAGCAGCCGTCGAGGTATATCCTCCCACCGTTGACTGGGTAGCACTGAGGTAGGATGGTTCGGGCCTCGGCGTAGCACCAAACGCAGTCGACTAGGGAAAGGTCGCCGTAGCATTGGGCTAGGGCGTAGTTTGTGTCTAGGCCCGAGCCCGTCTGGGCTATGCCGAACCCTGAGGTTCGCATCTGCTCGCTTATGTTCTCCATGGTGCGGACGAAGTTGGGCACGTAGATTGTTCTGTTGTTTTCTAGCTGGGTCCCACAGATGAACTTCACGGTTTGAGCTCTTGGATCTGCTAGGGAAGAATCTTGTAGGAGGAAGATGATGATCAGTGAGATTGTTGCCGCGGCGATGGTTCTTTCATGGTGGTGGCTGATGATGATGGCTTCTTTCTTCATCGTATTATGTGTACTAAGATGAGATTCAACAAAGTTTCTTCTCCACGCAAGAACGATGATGGGCAGCTGCTGAAGACCAAGAAAAAAAAATGAAGAGAAAGATCAGCTAGACATCATATGTCAGATTTGCAGATGATGGTTTAAGATGGATTTCTGATGTATGAATCACAATCTTGTGGCGACTAGAAAAGTGGCACGTGTAGCAGCAGAGAAGAAAGAAAGAAGAAAAGGATGTGAATTAATTTCTGCTTTGTACGAAGAATGAATGGTAATCAAACGAACAACAAAAGCCTACTCGCATTAATTTCTTAAAGGAGACATATATTAGACCCCACCTTCAACTACAATCATGAGCATAAAAGCAAAGACAATATGATTGAGAGACTGAATAAGTTTGTTCGTCGTGAACTGAGGCTTTCTGCAACTCAAGGTTTGAAGTTCTTGCCTTTTGTCTCAAAATTGAAGAATCAAAGCATTCTTTTTTTTTTTTTCAGGGGAGGGCTGCTTATGCTTATGCTTTTGTTTGCAGATATAGATGTGAAATCGAGAGAAGAAAAAACCGAAGTGTAGTACAAGAAATCAGATGTGTATGATAATGGAGTTGAAGAATACTATACTAAGGTGCCAAGTCTCCGTCAACCACCCAATAAAAGACATGGAAAGAAACGAAAGGGGTGAAAGTTAGTCAAAATTTGCACGTTCTATGAAAATCTGAGAGAATTCTTCACATCAATTTGACGTGAGATGATCTGGAAAAGACTATGAAACGCCATGCCTGCCGTTGATCAAGGGAAGCTTCTTTTCAAGCCGTGGGGTCTATTTGTCGTCTGAACACGGTAAAGTTATTTGACGAAAGTTAGATATATAATATCATTATAGCTTGCGGGCATAAGTTTGTATCATTTCGATTGGTTGGTAATATATAACAGCTACTTGTCAATGGTTTTAGTTGGGTTTGGTCGGAAAATTCTGTCTTTATTAGACTGCGCCGTTTCGGTTGACTTTGAACGAGTCAACAGCTCTCAATCTCATCTTCTTCGAGTGTCTTTAATCAGTCTTTCTCTACAGAGAAACTAAATCCCATTCAATCAACTAACGAATAAACACATCAGTTAATAGCTTTATTTCTACAAACTAATCACGGACGAAATCCACATAAAGACTTTGTGGTCGAGTTCATATTCACCAGCCATTGTGATGTATATGTATCTCACCCATGGAAGAGCCTGATAACCACTTTTCTCAATGATTTCCAGGCAACGAACCTACAAACAATAACAAATTTGCCAAGTCTCAGATCTTATTCCAACTCAGCTGCCGAAAATCACATATCGCAACTGAAAAAAAAAAAAAAGTTTTTTAGCGGGATGCATGAGATCTATCTTCGTGTCTCAAACAAAACAATCGGGTCAAAATTAAATAGGATGCAATCACAAGTAAAAATAAGATTTGAGGGTTGAATTCAAATTTGCTAAAAGTCCAAGGGTGAACAAGTTATTACTAAAAACTCAGGTCTTTTACATTAACATGCAAGTTATTATTACAAGGCGGCAAGGCAAGCCTTGTTCGTAGGGGCCTAAAAACAATGTCAGCCAATCAGAAACCAGGTATATAGAAACAAAAGCAACACCTTCATCATGTCATCCCCACCACCGTCATTTCTTTTTCCCCACCTTAATAAAAACAACAAAATCTCCGCCGTCCGACGTATATCATCCACCACCAAAGGCGGCGGCCGAGGAAAGGAAAGGAAAGGGAAAAAATGGCCATAATCGGAGGAAGAAAAAAAATAATAATATCCTCACGGCAAATTTCCTTTTGTTGCTCGCTGCCACATCAGCGCCGTCGTCGGGATTTGGCTTTCCAACCCATTCGACGTTGTCAACGGCGTAATATCGATACCTCGAAACATACTGAACCCTAACCCTAATCCTGGAAACATTTTCCCCCAACCTCCTCCGAGCTTCGAGGAGGGCGACGACGAATTCCCGAGGAACGACGACGACGGTTCGGACAAAGGAATTACCGACGAGCCACAACAACCGAGCCGCCAGTTGGGATTGACGGAGCGCTTCTATGAAAAGACGTGTCCGAGGGCGGAGCAAATCGTCAAGGAAGTCGCGGCCGAGATCTTCCACAGAGACCCGAGGCTCGCTCCTCCGCTCGTCCGCCTATTTTTCCACGACTGCTTCGTCACGGTACGACGCGAACGAAAACTAATATTTGGGGTCAATGCTGAATCACTAGTCCACCTAAAAACTTAAACGTGAAATGCCCTTTCAAGTCTGAGTTCGTTACTATCAAGCCCTAGAGGAAACTTAAATTTGAGGGAAATTGTTACATGTGTCCCACGTAGAAGTGATTGACTAGCTTTATAAGTTAATGATTTACTTCTTCACCTATCACCAATTAGTTTTAGGAATAGAATCTATCAAGCTTATGCTACCAATTCTTCTCCAAGTAGGCCAATGTGTTAGAATCCAACAAATGCATTATTTTAAATTGACATCACCTGTCACCTATAAGCCGATTTCTTTCTTATCTACTCTTTAAGAAACTTAAACTTAAAGTGAGAAAAATTATATTTTAATTTCATATGTTTTTTTTTCAACGTTCTCTTACATTTATGCTGATTCTGTTCTTACATAGCCGTAGACGCAATTTTTTTTCTTTTTTAAATGTGTTATCATGAGGATTCGTACCAATGACGTACTAATCAGACACCACGGTTGAATACAACTTCACGTAAAAACTCACGCAGGGCTGCGACGCGTCGATCCTCCTCGACTCGACCCTGTCGGGCGAAGACGTCGAGAAGAAGGCCCCACACAACGGGCGCTTCGTGGGCGGGTACGACGTCCTCGACGCCATAAAATCCCGACTCGAAGAACAGTGCCCGGGAATCGTCTCGTGCGCCGACGTGCTCGCCCTGGCCAACCGCGAGGCCCTCGTCCTGACCGGCGTGCCCGAGTACGCCGTCGAGCTCGGGCGGAGGGACGGCTTCGCCTCGTCAGCAGCCAACGTCCCGGGCAACATTCCCCTGCCCGGCAGCCCGGCCGAGGACAACGTGCGCCTTTTCGAGAGCAAAGGGATGAGCCTCGAAGACCTCGTCGTCCTGACCGGGGCACACTCCATAGGCACCGCCCACTGCGCGGTGGTCGCTGGAAGGTTCCACGACGCCGGCAAGGCGAAGGGGATCGACGGCGGGTACCTTATAAAGATGAGGACTCTGACCAACTGCAAGGGGAGAATGAGACTCTGCCTATCGACCCCGTTTCGCAGCAGAGGATGGATTCGGGGATTTATAAGCAGCTTCTGGCGAGGCAGTCGCTGATTGAGGCCGATCAGAACCTCGCCGACTATTCGAGGGGGAACGTACTTATGAAGGAGTTCGCCGGCGATCAGAAGGGGTGGCTGGAGAAGTTTGTTCAGTCGGTTACTAGGCTGGGGAGGGTCGGCGTGCTCACCGGCGAGGAGGGAGAGGTGAGGAGGCAGTGTAGGGCTGTTAATTGAGAGGGGAAGCCAATGATGGTTCTGTTCTGATTATGTGTTGAAACATCTCAAATGCTCGAACGCGTTCCGGGGTTATGATCAAGTCGGATTAGACTGAACCATAGGAACATGAAATTAGTGCTTCCGGGGTACGTGAGAAATGTTGCTCTAGTTGAATTAGCAGGCCGGAGCGGTCGATGAAAATACTGAGCATTTTATCTTCACTTAGATCGTCACCGTCATCTGTGGAAAATTTTATCCGTTTGAAAGCTCGAAATTCTTCGTGGTACGTCCATCTTGGATGTGGGAGAGTAATACGGGAAGCATATCCAACATATTTGAATTTTTTTTTCATATTTCTCTTTGGTTTTTTTCATATCTCATTTCTTTCTTTTTTTTTTCTTTTTTTTATCTCACTTTTTTTTCATATTTCCCTTTTTTTATCTCATTTTTTTCATATTTCCTTTTTTTTTCCTTAATATTTCCCCCTTTTTTTCATCCATTTTTTTTTCATATTTCCCTCTTTTTTTTAATTTACCCTTTTTTTTGTATATATGTATATGTATATATATATATGTATATTATTAATATAGTAGTATTATATTTATATCTCCCCAAAACAATGCTTCGAAAATAATTTTCTCCCCCTAGAAATTTGCGTAGTTAGCTTGATGAATATTAAGGATCTCGTTCCCTTAAAGCTCATTGTAAGTTTTTCTCCCCCACACGAATTAAATTTGTGCTTCCTTAAAAATATAAAGGTTGCTCCTCATTAAAATAATGAGTAGCTCCCCCTCAATTAAAGCTCTTTTAAAAAAAAATATTGATTGAAAAATGATGTTTATGTTTCAGTTCGTAATATGCATTTGAAAGTTTTAAAACCATATAAAGCGATGAATGCATATTGAAAATGTATCACTTGAAAAGTTTTGAAAGAAAATAGGTATATTATTTTTGACGAAACTCATATGCATGTAAATTTGAAATATACCTCATTGAAGCTTAGTTGTAGTAGCTCACGCCTCATCCTTTATCATGTATGTGGAGCCACCACGTCGAATTCCATACATGAGGGAAATCTGCAAAACTATCGGGACTTTGGTACCCATTGTCGTATGGGTCCTCCCTTATTAGCAGATAACGATTTAAGAATAAAAGGTGTCAAATTTAAATGTTGTCCTAAATCACCCATTAATGAACCTTTCGGTACCCAAATTTTGTTTGGGACTACCTAAATTTTGTGAAGAAATAGGAACCCATGTGGGAGTGATTTGACACGGATAAGGCATTTCCGCTCGGGTGAAAGTGTGTTTCGGAGAAGGTTTAAAAAATTTTCTCCGAGGCCAAACGCACAAGATGTTTCTTTGAACGAACCTTGACCGGATATTTCATGTATGAAAACGAGCATATAGAATTATAAGCATCTATCGCACATAAGTCGTATTTCCTATGGTTTGAATTCACACCTCTCACACTAGAATGAGAAGAATTTCGAAAATTATTTTCAAGTCTAGGCTTTTTAAATGAAAATTAGTAGAAGAATTTGAAGCACACGATGAAGTTTGTGCGCTAGAGCTTGAAATATTTTGTGAAAAATTTTCTTTTCGGGATCAGGAGAGGAAGGCTTTTGGTCTTTATCATTCTGTTTTGGAGCTTTACCGTCCTCCTTTCCGTGGGACTTGTTCCTTAACTATAGAAAGTGTGGGACTTTTACTTTGAATTTCAACTTTGGTCAAGGTTGAAGTAGAATTAGTAAAAGTCGTTTCGATGGTAGGAACGAGATCATCCGTTTGCGTCCCTTTGTCGAGTTTTGCCATGGAGGAAGCTTTGAGATTAGATATCTCCGTTAAAAGCGCATTCTTTTCCGCTTCAAAATTCTTTCTTTCCGTTTCTAACGTAGAATTTAAATCCTCTATTTTCTTAAGAATAGGAGGTATATCAACGGAAGAAGAATTTTCAGAATGACGATATTTGCTTCCTCGGTCTTAGAAGTCGCAAGAAGATTTTCTAATTGATTAATCTTAGAATAGAGCTTCCCACGTTCTTCTCTTAGGAAAGCATAGTTATTTTGAGCAGTGCTCTTCTCGATTTGACAGGCGTCTAGACTCTTTCTTAATTCACTAATCTTTGAATTGGATTTATCTATTCGCCTTCTAGACTAGTGACATTTTTGCTCATACCTTCTAGTCGACTTTTAAGAATACTTTTCTCGTCTAAATTCCTAAGTAGACATTTATGGTTGTTGTCTAGCCTGTCCTCTAATTCCTTAACTACGAGCTATGCTTCTCTAATTGTGGTGTCTTAGTCTCACTAATTTAAGGCTCTTAGTTAGTTCATCTATTTTCGCATTAGAGCTTGTAAGTTCAAATTCGAGACTAGCTTATTTCTCCTCAGACTTAGATAATTTTTCTTCTAACTCTTTTGTACTTTCTGGCTCATTTTTCATGTTAGCATACCTAGTTTGTAAGGATTCTAACATGTTAAACAATGTAGAGTTAGGAAACTACTTCGGAGAAGATGTGTCTACCTCTTCATCGCTCGTTCGCTTCGATGGGCTCGCTTCAGAGGTATCCTTAACTCGATCCATGAGAGCTAGATGGTTTGATTTATCTTCGTGATAGGCCATCAAGTCGTAGCTCTCCTTTGATTTAAGGCTAGAATTCCTTTCTTTGTTCTCCGAATTGGATGAGGACTTAGTCTTTGACACCTGTTTTCTTAGTGATTTTGTAATTAATTTTAATTTTTGTTCTAAGTCTTTTAAATCTTGATCCATTTTAATTTTCTTTTAGTTTTTGTTGGTTGGATATTTTGATCGTTCACGTGTTTTTAGGGATTTGAATTTTTAATATTGATTAAAATATTTGGCTTTTAAAATTTCAGTTTCGAAAAGTTTTTTGGCTTAATAAGGTTTGATTAAAAAATTTTAGAGTAATACCAAAAGCTTTTTTTATAATGTGCCAACAGAAGGTTACTGTTTTCGACTGTTAGTTTCTCGCTCACGAATTTTTCTCGATCATGTGCAGCTTTTAGTTATTGATTTTAAGTACTGAAAATATGTCGTTTTGGAATAGCTTTACGAGAAGTACAAATTTTCATTGCTATGGGTCCGTTACTTCTATGGATTAGGCAGGATAATGTAAAGTTATCCTATGTTATACTGTTCGGTACAAATAAAATACAATTATTAAAGCCCGCGACAAGACATCGGCCGGTATTATTATACCGACACCCGTTAAAATTGTCCAGTGGGATGAGGCAGGATATTTAATCAACTATTATAATACGAAAAGACTTAAATACCTCATTCCACCATATCATAAAATCATTTTATTTCATGTGATTTATATGATAAATTAAATAAACAACACCAATTTATTCTTTGTTTCATGACGATTAATTTGATATGCATATGTTATACTTTTCGATATTAATAAAACAAAAATATTTGTAAAGTATGTATTGTAGAATTAAAGGTTAATTTTGTAATTTTAAAAATAATACTGAAGTTACTCAGAAACTACACTGCAAAGTGAACAACTGATTTGGATAACCTTACCATAAATAATCCAAAGACAATTTCATCATACGATTTCCAATGTGTAAAGGTGAACGCAGCCTATATGAAAGAGAAAGTTTTTCGATGATTAATAAAATTCGGATGCTTTATGAGAGAGAAAAGTATTTGATGACTTACCAAATCAATTTTGCGAAAAAATCCTATTGCTGAGAGTATTTTCTATCGTACTAACGATGTACAATGATATCTCTCTTAAAAATTCTCTTTCTACGAACCCTACCTCTCAACAAGCGACGCCTCCAACAGTAACACTTCCTCCCCCTCCTCCTAGCGGAGGTTGGGGAGCCCCTCTCTTCTTTGTTTTTCTGTGTTGTAAAATAAGAACGTGGGTGCCAGCACCTTCACCCACCTCGCCGTCACCACCATCTGGGGGGCTTGGAGCTCGGATGGCGGCTTGGCCAAGGGAGGAGCTGAGGAAGGAGGCTTGGGCTGTCAGCGTTGCCATCATTCGCCGCGCCATCGTCTTCTACCACCGCTGACCTCTCCTCCCTCTGCTCGACCACCTACCTCGTCGCCTTTCTCCTTCGCCGTTCGATCTTCCGGCCGCCGAGTAGCCGCCTGCCGCTGCCCCCTCTTCGCCCGGCCATTTTGGGTCGTTGCGTGTTCTCCTCGGGGGAGTTTCTCCTTTTGGAGTTTTCTCCCCTTCGTAGGAGTTTTTTTTCTCCCCTTCGTGGGAGTCTTCCCTCCCTCGTGGGAGTGTTTCTTCTCCCCTTGTGGGAGTTCCCTTCGGGGCTTTCTTTTCCTTCTTTTGGGACTTGAGAACGGACATCTATGCTATCACCGGTGTTGTACGCAATTGAAATAATCGAATATGTTGTAATATTTTGATTGTTGCTCTATTGTAATTGTTGTCCATTTGGATTTATGAAATGAAATCCTCATTCTCAAAAAAAAAAAAAACGATGTGACAATGTGAGATGCAATGATTATATAATGTTGATATTGCAAAGTGTAGAAGTTAGAAATGGACAAGAATTTCGATCCAATAAGCAATTGAGCGAGTATTCAACAGCATTGATATTTTGACTTTTCAAAGCTTTCAAAAAAATGGTTTTCGATGATGTGACAGATTACAAAGTCTTGTCATTTTGCACGGGAGTTTTTCGATCATAAAGAATTATTCAAAAGCACATAATTGAAAGTTAAAACTTCACTTTGCGATGGACAGCTATTTGCGATCGCTAATTATTTTCGATCGTAAAAGAGATCTAATCAATTTCTCGATTGATAACTATTTTCAAACAGTAGTATCAAAAATATTTTACTGAAGCTTACGACACTTGCAGAAAATCAATCAAACACAATTAATAAAGCAGATTAACATGTGTTATTGATCGAAATCCTAGAATAAGAGTTCTAACACAGAATCAAACCGGAAGACAGCAAAATATATCAAATTTTCAGAAATCGTATGAATTTCACGAAGAACACAATTTTTTACAAATCCGATCGAAAACAGCAAATTAGTTTACCGAAGTCTGGGTAATTGATCGAAATCATGAAATTGACAAGAACAAACACTCAATTCAACATAATCAAAGCAAAATCAGTCCAATTTTTGGAAAATCAGAATGAACTCGCGAAGAACAATTTCGATCCAATCTTCAAAATTCGTAAAAATTTGTGGTTCGATCGAACGAAAACATGCTCAGATCAATTAGAAACATATAATCGAACCTTAGTAACAGCAAAACATGCCAAATTATGGAAGAATAGATCGAATTTCAGTATGAACAGTCGTGCATGAATAGTGACTCGCGATGAACAGTAACTCGCGAAAGAAATTCCAGAAATTTCAGATTCGAAATTCAGTAAAATTAATTCAAATCCTAACACGCTCGGCTCTGATACCAATTGTTAGGTCCTATTTTTTCCAACCTAGATCGAATCTTATCTTATATATAAATAGAAATGTAGGTTTGAGGGGAAAGGGACACGTGTCCATTCTAACTTAAGACAAATTAAAATTAAATAAAAATAATGGAAAAAAAAACCACCCTCAAAAGATTCTCTTCACGTCAATTTGAGTAGGGATTTTGTTAAAATAACTAATAATAAAATAATCGCCTCACCACTACCCGCACAATCTAAGGAAACTGCTTTCCTAAGTCACTTCGCCTTCTACCTGGCATTAGAAAAATTTTCTCATGGTGTAGAAGAAAATAAGTATCGCAGGACCTGTAATGTCCCATTTCGTGGTAGCATGGTCGACAGACGAAGAGATCGAGCAGGCTTTCTAAGGAACAAATAGATGGATAGACGAACCCAGCTTCTTCCACGACCATCAATTGATTCAATATGCCATCACCTGAACCCCAGCTTGCATCAGGACATGACGAAATCTTCTTCCCAACTGCAAAGCCCTCTCTTCATGGGTAAGTTTTCGATTTAATTTCATTTGACAATTGGTTCATTTATCGTTCCTAAATGGTAGAAAAGGTCAAAAATTAGTAAGCTGATGTAAGTTGTATGTAAGATTTCTGCATGATTGCCTAACATGCTACGTTGAGATATTATTTTACCTATGGATTACGCAACAACGAGACGAGGAGCTGATGGTTCGGTTCGCCAGTAAACGTCCCACATTCGTATCTGATTTATTATTTTAGCGATTTGTTTCTATGGACAGTAGTCAGCGTTGAAATCTTATCAGATGAAAGTTGTGCTTGCTTTTGATTCTATAATATAGAGAGCATAGCCTCTTAAATCACAAAGTCAAGTCGAGCTATATAGTTTAGCTACAGATGTTCATGTGTTGTGTTGTGGGATCGTTTAATTATGTAAAATGATTGATTTGGGTGTTGCAATTACATGCTGACTCCTTAGTGAGCTTAACAAGCATGAAGGACATGACAGGAGAATTTGGGTTGGCCATCATTAAGTTGACTAAGATGGAGAAGGAGCAGGTTACAAGCAGTTTACAAGCACGGATAACTATGTAGATGATATATTTGTTATTTGGTGTTGGACTATATTAATCAGATCGTATTATTCTTAAAAAATAATAATTAATTGCAAGCATATTTCCTGATTTATTACTTACGCGGAAGTAGTGAAGTGAAGGAAAAGTAGATTTAGGATATCATGTTAGGAGATGGCAAGATTTCATTCATACAAGATAAGAAATATTCTCATAACTCCAACTTTCCTCCTCCTTTAGAGGTTCAAAGCCATAATCAGCCGCACGAGATAAGAAAAAGAAAAAGAAAAATCAGACGATTATAGTAGAAAGCACTCCTTGTAATACTCCCTCCGTCCCCAACCTTTATGGACATTTGGGAGTTGGCACGGGAATTAAGAAACTGAATACTTTAATAATATAGCATAACTAAAAGGTAAAAAAGTGCATATTTAACACGTTTTTTAAGAATATTTAATATTATTATATTGATTGTTTGTGGTAGGTTTTTTGCTAAATAAGGAAATGTACAAAAGATGTGGGACGCCCGATTTAGTAAAATGTATAAAATGGTTTGGGACGGAGGGGAGTAATAAATAACATGACATATATAGTTCTTTTCCTCGCAATAATCGTCGTCATTACCCAAACCATAAAATAATCTTTTCCTAAATATTAAGATAATCCGTCGCTTAATCACCTGTGATACGTACACTGTTTATTATAAATACACATACGTAATTCAACTTTTTAACACAAGATTACATCACCATTATCCATTATTTCCACAAAGGCCACCTTGTACGTACATCATTGCAACACCACCTATGTCCCTCCAAATATATATTTATATATATATATATATAAAAGATAAGAACTAATAACATCCAAGAAAACTGAGTGAGTTCTGCTAATAATCCTTCCGTAAAAAACCCGCGAATGAGCAGCTGCAGAAATAAAGAACGAAGAAGATGAAAAGGCATACATGTTTATTATCCATCATAGTCACTGGTTATTCTGCAGCTGATGAGTAATACCCTAATAAGAATAACCAGTGACTATGATGGATAATAAACATGTATGCCTTTTCATCTTCTTCGTTCTTTATTTCTGCAGCTGCTCATTCGCAGGTTTTTACGGAAGGATATTAGCAGAACTCACTCAGTTTTCTTGGATGTTATTAGTTCTTATCTTTTATATATATATATATATATAAATATATATTTGGAGGGACATAGGTGGTGTTGCAATGATGTACGTACAAGGTGGCCTTTGTGGAAATAATGGATAATGGTGATGTAATCTTGTGTTAAAAAGTTGAATTACGTATGTGTATTTATAATAAACAGTGTACGTATCACAGGTGATTAAGCGACGGATTATCTTAATATTTAGGGAAAAGATTATTTTATGGTTTGGGTAATGACGACGATTTATTGCGAGGAAAAGAACTATATATGTCATGTTATTTATTATTACAAGGAGTGCTTTCTACTATAATCGTCTGATTTTTCTTTTTCTTTTTCTTATCTCGTGCGGCTGATTATGGCTTTGAACCTCTAAAGGAGGAGGAAAGTTGGAGTTATGAGAATATTTCTTATCTTGTATGAATGAAATCTTGCCATCTCCTAACATGATATCTAAATCTACTTTTCCTTCACTTCACTACTTCCGCGTAAGTAATAAATCAGGAAATATGCTTGCAATTAATTATTATTTTTTGAGAATAATACGATCTGATTAATATAGTCCAACACCAAATAACAAATATATCATCTACATATAAAACCCCAATATACTGAGATATTTGTATTACTCCTCTTAATAATAATAATAAGCTGTACGAATAAATCAACATAACACCATTCATTCATCGATCTTGAGAACTCATCAGCTTGCATAACTTGTCAAACGCAGTCCTTATATGTAAACGTAGAAAAAGCTTGACTTGTTTGGAGAAAATGAAAAGGTAACGTCATATGGATATTACTTTCTTATATTTTTTTTTATGTATTTGTGAATGTCCACTTACATTAGTCTAAATCAGACAAGTCTCTCGACAAAAGTTTTTGTGCATGCGTGCATTGAGATTTATATAAATCTGAGTAAGCAACAACATTAATAATTATGTCTTCGACATGATGTTATTTGTTCTAACAATATGTGCAAGTTGTGTCCCCGCACTTCTCTTTTTTAAATCGCATCTACCGTAAATGTTTCTCTATTTAGCTTAAGATACCCTTTCTTGCCGTTAAACTTCTAGTTTTCTTAAGATGTAAGTCACCTTACAACATATTTAGTCAAATGATATATTAACCTACTAATATTATATATACAAGGAAAAACGAACAAAAAAATGGAAAATGAAAAGGCAAGACTAGTAGAGTTCCTACCAGGACAATGACAGGCCAAAATCATTACCAATCGACATATATGTTCTTAATCTAGGGTTTTCACGGTTTAACTAATCATATTATAGATCATCGACACCGTTCTTCCGTTTTACTGAATAAATTAACAGTGATTTCAATTCCATTCAATATTGAACTTATCTATAGTTCGGTTTGATTAATATTCCAATTAAGTTGACTTAATCCTATTTGTGTATCTACGTGGCATGCTTCAATGGGAAAATTGAGAAAGGAGATCAAGCATTATCAATATGTCTCTCTAAGTCGATCAATGTCTTTCTCTTTTACTTTTATCTGTGATCTTTTGCTTGTCTGCGTGAAAGACGTTTTGATTATCATTTTAATTCCATAATTTCTTGATGTCACATCTCCGTAGCTGTTCAACGAAAACTATTTTCCACTTACATGAATCCGATAATAATAATAGTAACAATGATTAGACGGAGATAGAGATACACATACATATTCCTTTAACAACATACACAACATAGATCCAAATTACAGCAACAGAAAGGTTTCTGAATACCCATAACCATTTTCATCAATATAGTCGCTCTAATAACTTTCTTAAAAATAAATGGACGACCAACTGCATGCATGTTCATTAAATTTCGCAAGTTATTGAAGTATACGAGGTGGTCAGGAAGTGAGTGACTAATATTAGTGTATTGAGATTCTAGCTGAAAGACGCAACCTCGGTTTTCGTCTGATTTATTAATTAATCTTCACCTTTAATGTTGTTTAATTACAAACGACATACGAGGAAGCGTCTTTGACTTAAATATGATGAGATTATAAGTAAAATAGCGTCTATTTTTTATTATTTTTTTCTGTTATTATTTTTCTTATTTTAATTTTTTTTTTCTAAAGGGCGGGTCTTCATTTCGCAGGCCCGCCAGTAGGCGAGGCACGAGCCCGCCTCATCAGTGGCGGATGGACCGCCTCGCCAGCCCGTTTGACAGCTCTATCATCAAGCAATAATTCTTCTTCATCATTGAATTCATTCTTAATATCACTATAATGTTCCGAGAAAGTTATCTACCATCTTTTACAGTATTTAATGTTATCCACATATTTTAAAACTTTAAAAATAGACAATATTATTTAAATTTGTCGAATTAAATATTTTATAAATTAATAACAAAATTAGTTACTTTCACATGTACACATTTTATTAAAAGCACGAGCCCTGTATTTTTAGTTTTTATATATTATTGATTTGTCAATTCAAATTAAATAAAAAAGTATGTATTGCAATTTCAAACCTTAAACCCAATTTGGAAAAATAATTTTCTAAGTGTTAGACAAAATAAAAATCCGTTTCGAATTTGTTAGAGCGTTATTAGTTAGTTTTTCGAAATTTAGGATTTGTTTATAAGTGTTATAACTTAAATTAGTTATAAAAAAGTTAAGACCCGTGCAATTGGGGTGTGAATAGTAGCACCCAAAGGTCCTTTTAGAATCGATTAATTAGGTTTAGCGACGTAGAAATTTTAAACCAATGTGATTCTGTTGATGGCTATCATGAATTATTCGATGATGATTCTCTTCTCGATGTAACACCGTTTGCAACTCTATGAACAAAGCTACATTGCGAGATGAGATAAACAAAATGTTTCATAGCTTTTGATCACCCCCGCCAGATTCAGGCGCAGGGAATTGAACACAGTGAGTGAGCCCTTTGCCCTATCGTGTCGTGGAAATATAGATTTGTTTAACTCTGTTGGGGTTTTGTCTGTAGTAAACAACAAGTGCGTCCGTTGTTCGGCTGGTGTTGGTTGTCTTCTAAGGAAAATACGATTACGTCTCTTTAAGGGCATCTTGGTACAGGTAGACGTAATCGCGATAAGACACGGAGAGGTTCACCGACGTCTACATCGTCTTCAAACCAATGGACGCCGATCTCAACCACATCGGAAACAAATCACCGTTAATAGGTATACTGTCGGGTGGGAATTTAATTACTTTCTCGCTCTTTGTGTGTTATGATTTGATCTGCGTATACTCAATATTCTTTTAAAAATGCCTTGCACTAAGACGACCTTGGCAGTCGGTGGATGGATTTTATGACCGAGTACGTCATAACTCGATGGTATAGTATTATTGAGCGCCCGAGATGTTGGTTAATATTTTGATGTACAACGATGCTTATTCTCCTATGATTACACAAACAGATTAAGGGTATTGTGCCCCGAATTCGTATTGTATCCAGTTTGATTTTATCGTCCGAAGTTAATTTGTATGCTTTAATTTATATAGAGTAAGCACAATCTATGTACTTCTCTTATTTTGAAATCCTTTATGAGTACTGACAATGGGGTGAGTCAGCTAATCCTCTGCATCTTTTGTTGAGCTTTTTTTTTTTTGCTAAATTCTTCTAATTTGCTAGTTCTAAATAAGCCTACCTTTGTGTCATTGGTACATATACTTAAGAAAAAAAGGAAATTAATCAACTTATTATTGAGAAGTAAGCAATTTGATGCCTTATCATAGTGTCATTATTCTGTGGCCTTCTCACAGCAAATTTTATGATCTGTGTCGTTATAATTCATTGATCCATTTTCTCTATCTTTACTGTGCAGACTACATTCACTATGATGCTCCTTCGAGTACTACAACAATGGGAACAGCAACTCGCCTACTGCGACGACTTACAATAATGTTAGTGGCGTATACACTATTTCTACAATCAAAGCATTGAGGACTTCTTCAGATCAAGAATCCAAATATTTACTCCGCTATCTTCAGAACGAACTCGGGGCCTACCATCTCCCTCAACCCCAACGTCGCCGTTTTGCTCGATGTAGAAGTAAATTTTTTGTAATTATTTTTATGATTGAGAAGTTCGATACCTTCTTTATTTGTTGTTGTAATTATTGTCTTCTTGAACTCATTCTTACGATGCCTTAATATGTGACTAAATGATTAATCTTTCAGGTTGTTGCTTTCTTCTTTTTCTAACAACATGATAGTGTATGTTATTTAATGGCTGTTGGATTGGTTTCAGGTGTTTCTTCGAAGTATGGACAAAGCAGTACACAAAGTCTTTGTGCCAAGAGAGCACAGGATGACGTTCGACATCTTGCGATTCTCACCGGCATTGCTCTATCGCTGGGCGGGGAAGGGCGCACTGATTCTTTCAGAAAGTTATTCACCCTTCATTCTTTTGGTATGTTCCGTGAATTTGCTGATAAAAACTTATAATAATTATAAATATTTAAACCCGTGCATTGCACGGGCAATAAACTAGTTACGAAGAATCGGATAGTAAATCTGAAGAATTCAAACACTTACGTTTGAGATTTACCTACGTTGAAGTTCGAGAGAGAAACGACGTTGAAGAACACCTAGGCGCTAAATCTTCTCTCTAAAATTTCCAATTCTTCAAATTGATCCGAAAACCATAGAAAGCGCACTCCTAATTTTCTTAGAGTTCACTTATATATACCACCTCGTGGTATATTTACACAAGTAGTCCTACAAAATGACTAATTACAATTTAGCCCAAGACTACTAATTTGCATAGCAAGACTAAGACAACTCTATTAATTGAATACAATTAAATAGTTCCAACACGAACTCTCCATGCATCGTAAAAATTAGTCAGAACTCCAAAGCAATTTCGACAAAAATTATGCCTTTTTAAACAAACAACAGGAAGAGATAGCTATTCTTAATGAATCCTTGACCTTGTCTGAAACTAAAGAAAAGACTTTAGAAGATCTTCTAGAAAGCAAGGAAAAACAAATTAGCGATATGTGTAGAAGCTTGAAAGACAGCGAGGAAGAACATATAAATGTATTGTCTCAATACGAACTAATCACCAACGAACGTGTACGTCTATACAAGAAAGTCAAGGAATTAGAAGACATCAACACCAAAAGAGGTCAAAGTGAATGAACCATGTTCCTTAGCCAACCTAAAGATGTTGAATTCTATGATCCCCGCGAAGGATGGGATTTGAATACACCACTAACCCTGAAACAGATAGAGGACTCTCTCTGTACAACATCAAGCGTTTTGGGTTAAGCATTGAACAGCTAATGCCCTTCGTAGGATCAAGTGAGGTGACTGAATCTGACGAACAAAAACGGAGGAATAAAGAATGGGCTCAATCATGTGTAACTACGACAAACTCAATAATAGCTACAAAGAGATAACGCTCTCTGATGATTACATGTCACCATTTGGACCCGAAGGCACTGACGAACAGGCTAAACCTATTTATTCATTTATCTATATTCCAAAGATTATATGCAAAATAGGTGCCTTGACAGCCTCTCTAGAGTCGGAAAAGAAAGCTCACGAAGAAGAGAGAACTATTTTGTTGAGCAAAATTTATACTCTTGAAAAATTTCCTGACGCTTACAAACCTTCCACCTCCCGTCCTGTTCCAGAATCCTCTACATGTAAATGCAAGCAAACTACAAAGAAAATACCTTTATCTCACACTAACTTTGTATCACATGTACCCACAGACAAAGGCGTGAGATCTAAGGAAGCGAAGAAGCTTCGACCTGGCTCAGCTAAGAAGACAACAGTCCCTGATAAGAAGAAGAGACCAGTCTCCAACCTTTCTTCTCATGTTTCAAAATCTTTGCATTTCCAATAGTGACTTCTTGTAATGTCGCAGAACGTGTTTCGTTATTTCATTTCCTAAAAAATCAAAATTCTGTCATGTAAACAATGATGTACTTTCCCATCCTCGTGACGGTCATTTCAGCAAAAGCGCTTCTACGTCACATAGCACTCGTTCTAAGGGCATATCTCCCACGCCGTCCAATCATACTATTAAATCTAAAGTAAAGAAACACAACCACCTCCAACACCAAGCCGAACAAGAAATTAAGTCAAAAACAGATTTGGATTCCGAAACCTCAACTGCATCCTGAAGGAAATCATCACGCTTGGATTCTTAAACCAATCCAACAAACGTAGCAAAAAATTAAATCTAGCAACGAACAAGAAAAGCTACTACACCTGCTATCAAAAGGGGCCCATCTATAAATGGGTGCCAAAACTTACTTGATTCTTTTTGCAGGTCCGTCATGTGTGGTACTTAGATACAGATTGCTCCTCACACATGACTGGAAACAAAGAGCTGTTGAGCAACTTCTCTGAAGGATTTCTCGGGAAGGTCTACTTCGGAAATGGTCAATCCGCATCCATGCTAGGAACAAGTGATCTCATCCATGACAGGCTAACCATCAAAGGAGTGTCCTATGTCGAAGGACTGAGCTACAATTTATTCAGCATAGGACGTTTCTGTGACAAAGGCTACAAGGTGAACTTCGAGACCAACAAATGTAGTGTCACAGATAACAATGAAAGAGAGCTACTCACTGGACACAGGAAGACGAATCTCTACTCCATTCACCTCAAGACTGTCCGACCGACATGCCTTATCTCTCGAGCCTCTCTACATCAGAACGATCTATGGCATCAGCGACTTTCCCATCTCAACTTCAAAGACCTAAACAAACTGCGATCAGAAAACTTGGTCAAAGGACTTCCCTCGTTCAGATATCACAAAGAGCATCTTTGCTCGGCGTGTGAAATGGGAAAGATAAGGAAGGCATCCCACCGGACCAAACACATTGCCTCAAATTCCAAATCTCTCGACATTCATATGGATCTGTGTGGACCCATGCGCACTCAGATCAGTAATGGGCGAAAAAATGTGTTGGCTATTGTGGATGATTTCTCACGCTACACATGGACCAAATTTCTGAGAACAAGGACGAAACTCCAGGTCTAATCATTGAGTTTATCAAAATCGCTCAAAACCTCTACCAACTAAGTGTACAAATCATCAGAACTGATAATGGGAGAGAATTCAAGAACAGAAAACTCAGTGACTTCTATGCATCACTTGGAATCACCCAACAGTTCGCAACAGCTAAACACCTCAACAAAACGGGGTGGTAGTCGAGCGCAAGAACAGAACTTTAGTTGAAGCAACTCGTACACTCCTCATTCAATCTGGACTACCTCACTTCTTGTGGGTGAAGCAATAAACACATCTTGTTTCACTCAAAATCGTGGCTCGCTTCACAAGAGGTTCAATAGGACTCCATATGAGTTGATAAATCGTAGAGTGGCAGACGTCTCTTTCCTGAGTCTTTCGGTGCAAGTGCTATGAAGCAAATGATCGTGAAGATAGATTCAAACTTGACCCAAAAGCATTTGAAGGGATGCTGGTGGGATACTCAACAACATCAAAAGCCTATCGCATATATCTCAAGGAGAAAAGATCTGTTATGGAAAGCATTAACGTAACGTTTGATGAAGTAGACCGAGTTGTTTCTGCACAAGTCAGTCCAGAACCAGGACTTCTACGAGAATTGACAACGGATCAACCTAGCACCTTCTCTGTGGGCGAAACTTCAAATCAAATGCATTGAGCGACATGGAACTCGATCTCTTATTCGAGATCTCTTCTCTAAGTCTTCGCCACCCACCGTTCCAACAACTTCTGCAGCACCAGAAAATAATGATACAGTAGAGACTAGCAATGACAATTCCCCTCCTACAATGGAAAAATCTTCACCTTGATGACGATAGTGAACCCCCAACAGATACAGAGATGATATCCAGCTCAGCCGCTGAAACTCCTCAGCCTTCTGTTCAACAATAGAAGTTTCTTCAGGAGAGTCAGTAATGCCTCAACCTGGAGAAGAAACGGAGCATCAGGCTGATCAGAGTGAAGAAACAATACACGACACAAATGCAGCTGGATCATCACAACATAGTACAAGAAAGTGGACCCGAGCACACCCAAACTCACAAATAATTGGAGACCCTTCCACTGGAGCAACCACTCGAGCATCAACGATATATGAAAGCCTCTATTCCTGCTTTCCCAGTCAAAAGGAGCCCAGCAAGTAACTGAAGCACTCGCCGATCCAGATTGGATAATCGCAATGCAGGAGGAAATCAATCAGTTTGAGAGGTTAAAAGTTTGGAACCTAGTACCTAGACCGACTGGGAAAACTATCATAGGGACTAAATGGGTGTTTAAGAACAAAAAGGAGGAGCAAGGAGTTGTTATCCGGAATAAAGCAAGGCTGGTGGCAAAAGGTTATAATCAACAAGAAGGAATCGACTATGATGAGACATATGCCCCAGTCGCAGGAATTGAAGCCATCAGGATATTCTTAGCCTTCGCTGCACACAAGAACTTCACAGTCTACCAGATGGATGTCAAAACTGCATTCCCCAACGGATTACTAAAAGGAGAAGTTTTTGTATCTCAGCCTGAAGGTTCTGTAAACGAACAACTCCCAGACCACGTCTACAGACTCGATAAAGCTCTCTATGGACTTAAACAAGCTCCCAGAGCCTGGTACGAGGTCCTCTCGGATTTCTCATCTCTTCTAGTTTCACAAAAGGGAAGATCGATACAACTCTCTTCATCAAGAAGGACGACTCAGACATTATGTTAGTGCAGATTTACGTCGACGACATCATATTTGGGCAACAGACTCAAGAATGTGCAGGAACTTTAGGGATCTAATGAAGCAGAAATTTGAAATGAGCATGATGGGCGAACTAGGCTTTTTCTTAGGCCTTCAGGTTAAGCAGCTTCACGAAGGAATCTTCATTAGTCAATCCAAGTACATTCACGACATACTCAAGAAGTACAACTTGGACAACTCTAATGCTGCCATCACTCCCATGTCTACCTCATGCAAACTTGATGCATATTCATCAGGAAAATCTGTTAACCAGACGATCTATCGAGGCATGATAGGATCTCTGCTCTATCTTACGTCCAGTAGGCCTGACATCATGTTCGCCACGTGTCTCTGTGCTCGCTTTCAAGCAGATCCCAAGGAGTCTCACATGCTCGCTGTCAAGAGAATTTTCAAATACCTCAAGGGAACTCCAAATCTAGGTCTATGGTACCCGATGGAGTCAAGCGAACTCGTAGGATACACCGACGCCGATTACGCGGGATGCAAGCTGGACAGAAAGAGCACTTCTGGAGCCGCTCAATTTCTCGGGGGTAAACTCGTAAGCTGGTCGTCTCGAAAGCAAAATTGTGTCTCAACTTCGACAGCAGAGGCAGAATATGCCGCTGCTGCGAGTTGCTGCTCACAAAATTTTGTGGATGAGAAACCAGCTGCGAGATTTTGGCATAACATTAAATCGTAGTTCAATTTTTAGTGACTCTAAAAGTGCTATAGCTATAACAAGTAATCCAGTACATCATTCACGCACAAAACATATAAACATTAGATTTCACTAATCAAGGAACATGTGGAACAAGGAACAATCGAAATGCATTTTGTTCACACAGATCTTCAACTTGCCGACCTATTCACTAAGGCATTGGATGAAAAGCGATTCCAATTCCTGGTATCTAGGTTAGGCATGTTGAACCGTAAGACATGATCGATTGTCCCTACATGAACCTGATATTGTGTAAATAGGTCATTTAATTTTTCTCTATATGTTTTCATATGAATGTTAAACATCCTACTATCATATCTAGGGTGAGTCAATAAAAAAAAAAATTATGCATGGATTAAGGGGGAGTCTTTGAAAGTTAAGCACTAATTTAGGGGGAGTCATTGAACTTCGCACAAATCAAGGGGGAGTTTTTATGATTTCTCATCAAACTTACTCTCAAATCGCATCATAAGGGGCAACTTCTGAGATAGTCACTTATATAACCTTAAGAAAATTTTCTCTCAGCGAAATTCCAAATTTGATCGAAACTGAATTTGTTGGTCCTTTTATTACCAAACAAGGATCAAAAGAAGGGTTTGAATGTGTAAAACGTGAAGAACACTTGAGTGTGTGTTAGTGTGTGTTTTTTTAATGTAACGTACAAGGTGGCTTACGTTTAAATTCTTTTGATCAAAACGTAATTAGGGTAAATGGGGCTTTATATACCATAAGTATTTGGTATATTAAAGCCCAATACAAAACTAGGACTTAATTCCATAAGTCACCCCAAACTACTAACAACCCACTAAATAAACATATTAACCCAAGATTACATGAATTAAAGGATGCTACAAAATATTCCTAACAATCTCCCCTTAGCATCCTTTTCGTTTGGCGTCCTTTGTGTCTTCTTCTTCTTGGTTTCTCCTCAGCATCAATCGATTTCCTGAGTCCAAGTCTGAACTCGTATAATCGTACCGTTCTTCGTAAGGATAATCGATCGGAGATGATGTTGATCAGCTTCTCGTATTTCTCCTGGACTTCTGCTTCTTCGTATCTTAGCTCCTCCAAAATCCTTTCGAGTTTCACCCGAATAATCAGCAGCGTCCCATCGCTGAATTTGGCAATCTCGGATGTTTTCATCAGCCTTTTTCTCCCTTGTAATTGGTGTAGACCACGATGGATCGTTGTCATCATGATTATATGGCCTTCACCAAGACTTGAGTCGGGGACTTCGAAGGATGGCTTTGTGAGATTCACCCTTTTCATGTTGCTTTCCACCGCCATTTGAAGATCGTGAGTCGAATTGAACTTGATTTGGCGCATCATGAATCGCTTAAGAGCAACGTAGCCCACTTTCAGGTCTGGATTCTGGAGTGTTCCAAGAAATCTGAAGCTTATAAGTATCCGATCAACATCTTCACCTCTGATGTAGAGAGATCGCCTTCAGTCAGTTCCTCGACTGTTCCATCTGCTCGCTGCACTTTATAGATGGATATTCATAATAGTCGAGATGACCTCGCCGAACTCCCAAGATTTTGTTGATTCTGGCCTTTCCTTCTCTTCTCTTCTAAGATTGTCAACGTTTGTATCTTTTGCTCTCCACACAAGCCCTCTACGAAGAGAGAGCAGGTATCGTATAGCAGTTGTTCTCGGGAGATGAGTTAGGCCTCTTAGATTCAGCTCGTCTAACTCCTTGATCCTATCCTCCTTCATCCATATTCTTCTTCGATCTCTTCTTGATATGGAGCTATCACTTTGACATTTTCCCACGGTGGCTTCTGTTCTTCTCCTATCTTCGACTTCGAGGGGGGCACTCTTTATCGACGACAACGTGTTTGAGAAGCTCTGGAAGTTCTGGAATGTCTGCTTCGTAGTCTTCACCTCCTCGAGCTCATCATCGTCGATAAGGGCAAGGTCAACATTTGCCTTCATCAAGAAGTATCTGGCGTTGTCCAGTAAGCCCTTGGCCAAGTCTGGATGCATCGGCTTGTTAACCAATCGTCGTTGAAGATGTACTTTTCTACCGCTGTGTGTGGGTTGTAAAGTGTTTCGAGAGATACGATCGGTTCATTGATTGCAGAAATAGAGAGGGTGAGGATGGAGGATCAGAGGAGGGTTCTTGGGTTTGTAAGGCTAGGCGGTGATGGACTCACGGCTGATGAGGAGGTCGTTTGGGTTGTCTTGGTAGTAGTTCGAATAGATTTTCTGGTTTGGGTGGGTGTAGGTGGTTTTGTTCTGGTGGGTGTTCGGGTGGTTCTAGGTTGCTGCTGTGGCTGCGGCGGAGGCCCTGTCTCTTGTGTCTTCTCCCCCTCGGGACGATCCCCACCGTCAGGGTCGTCACGTGATTGTCTTGATGACTGGGCCTCGCCGGGGTTAGGCGGGTTGAAAGGAAGCTCCAGACGTCTGAGGACCTCCGCTTCATAGGCAGTGAGCTTCGGTGCAGTGCGGAGTCTGGCCAGTAGAACGTCGATTAGTTCCGTGATCGGTACATTCCACGATCCTTCCTCAGAGGCAGGAGATGGGTCGGGTTGCGTGGGTACTTCTTTGTTGACGGGGGCTTTGCCTTTATCCCGAGAGGACGTCCCAATGGCGTTGTAGACCTGGGCCATAATAGTATCCTCGAGATCTTTCGCCAATGCTGCGAGTCGATTCTCTAGCCTCGCCTCCGTAACGAACGGGGAAAATAACGGACGGAGTCACTAAGACGTTCCGTCGTCACAACATCAGTAGAGGGTACTGATGTGCCGCCCGTTTGCACAGGACTTGAAGAACCGAGGCCACGAAGGCTCATCGTTGACATCAAAGCTGAGACTGACTCAGATTGATGGCCCAAGGTCGTAGCTGCAGTGATGTTGACTACGTTGGGTCTTCCGCTCTGTTCCGTACTAGACTCTAGTACGGAGACATCGTAGAGCGTTCGGTCTAGATCACTAAGATCTAGAGGTACAGAATCCAATGGTAGTGTTCTAGAAAGTGGAAAAATTATGGATGGTGAGGGCACTAGACTCATTGTGATCAAAGAAGGTGCAGTCAGAGGCGGAGGACTGCTTGTTACATCAACCACCTCCGAGCGAGGTAGTGATAAATGACGTGGCACCTCGTGAGTATGTGAAACAATCATCTGTTGGGAGATGATTGAGTGGCTGGGAAGGGCAGTTTGCGCGATTGGACCCGATGTCGCGACTTCTACTCGGGGGAAGACAAAGTCATCCCCTGTACCTAAGGGTTCGGTCCGGCTTGTTTGTGGACTAGTTGGCTGAGGAATACGGTCGTGTTTTTGCTTTGTACGCCGTTCCTGTTGTCCTCCTCTGTCATCCCCTTTGGATTTTCGCTTTTGTTTTGGCTTTGGGGATGAAGAGCTTCCTAAACCTACATTTGGTGGTGGGGGTTGGCTTGTCCCTGGGTTAGGTTCAACTAGGATGTGTTGAACCATGGGGACGTCGTCGAGATTGTTGGCTCGCATATATTTGCGTAGCTCCGGCTCATTCGGATCGAGGAGGCGAAGTAAGTGGTCTGGGATGATCATGGCCTCCTGATCGATTTTGTTCTTCGTCGATTGGATTTTGTTGAGCTTCGGAGATTGGTAACCCTCTGCTCTTGGTCGTCGTTCGATTTCGGGATGAAGATCCACGAAATGTTGGACGATGACAGGTAGCCACCGTAAGTAAGGGAGCACCGGCTTCGTGGATCCAAGACCTCGCCTTCGCAGTTGATCGAGGATGTCCGACCAGATGAGTTGGGCGACATCATAATTTCTTTTGAAGACGATCCCATGGAAGATAAGCATGATGTTCCGGTTGCACTTGTCGGACCCGGAGTGCTTTGGCGAGAGGCACTTGTTGATAATGAGAAACAGAGTCCTCCAAGGTGCAGGGATGTCCTTTGGCAGTGAACTCAGGTAAGTGTATGGTGTTTGGGTGTTAGGTTTGTGGCCCATGAATAGGAAGTCCCTGATTAGGTCGTCGTTGGAGGGATGGGGATCATATAGGAGTGAATGAGGTAGGTTTAGTATGGAACAGAGAATGGATGGAGTAAGGACAAATATGGTGTTGTCGATTTTGGCGGAAAGGGTGGTTATTTTTGGGTTATTGGTTGGTTTTTTGAAGGGTGGACCAGAATTGTTGCACATATACTTCAGGGACGACATCGGTGATGTTTAGGGCGGTTTTTAGAGGGTGGTTTTCGAGGATTTAATAATGATACGATCTGGGCATGTTGGTCCCTATTCGATCCAACAACACTGATTTAGGACGATTTACCACGCTAATAATGTAAGTTTTAAAGATCGAACGTGGGGTGGGTTAGTGTAGACGATGGGTGCTTTGAAAATGGTTTCTTACTATTCAACACACACGCACTCACACATACTACACCAAAAACACACACCCTAATGAATTAGGGTTTGGGGGTATATATACCACATGAGTTGGTATATTATACCCCTAGTAACTAAGAACTAGAATATTACAAACTAGCCCAAAGTTAATCAAATACAAACCAACTAAGATAAAACACATAGAAATTGAACGCTATAAAATATTCCTAACAATCTCCCCCTTAGTGTTCAATCTTCAATTCAACGCGAGTTATCTTTGTTGGGCACATGGAGAATCTCTCGAGTCCTAACAATCTCCCCCTTGCTCCCCCTGCAAAGGCTATCTCCTCTTCTTGTGGAGGATTTGAATACACTTTCAGCTAGAACTCTCTTGTCTTGAGGCTATATGTTGTTAGACCGGATGTATACTGTAATCCACGCTCGGATATTCGTTTCTTGATGATGTCGCAGATCTTAAAATTTTATTTAAATCTTGTCCTTGTCTTTTTCGTATTTTGAAGTCGTCAAGTCTTCTCCAATCTTCTTCTTCTCAGAGCCAGATTCGTCTTCGTCGAAGGAAGTTGTCTGGTTCGGCCTCGAGGAAGCTTGTCTGGCTCCAGAAGAAGGTATGCGTGGGGTGTCTTTTAGCATGTGCCAAAGCTCCTTTGGGATGTGGCATTGTGGGTTCCAGTGGAGTTCGGCTTCATCGTAGTAAGCACGGCGGAATATAGATGGTGAGCGTGGGATGTGTTATAGAATGTGCCAAGGCTCCTTCTGAATTGACGTTTGAGTGCAGGAGAGCCCGACTTCATAGTGGTACGCACGGCGGAAATGGTGGGTGGTCCGACCTGTTTGTTTATACGTATCCCTTTCTCCCCCTCATGGCGATTCATGTTAACGAGATCGGCATGCTTGTATAGGAGTCGAGAAAATATACAAACGACAGGTCGGTGCGGGTAATAACCAGATGGAGCCACTAAGGCAATCCGTCGACACGAGTTCAGAGTTAAACTCTGAAACGCGGCCTGTGAGAACAGGGCTTAGAACCGGAGCCACATAGGCGTTCCGTTAACATCGATCTAGGAGCGTAGCTCGCAGACGATGGCCTGATGCCGTTGTTGTTTTAATGTTGCAACGGTAGGACTTCCTTCCGATCATTGAAGCATGTCTTAGAATGACATGTCTACGGAAGTTCAGATCTGGTCACAAAGTCCAGATGAGAAAAGGTGTATGTGTCCTAGAAAAATATAAAATATTATGAAGTGAGGACACCTAGACTCGATGTGTTCAAGAAAGTTTAGTGGTGTGGGGCTGATTACCACTTAGTTCAATATCTCCTGCTTCCAAGTGAAGCGGTGATAGATTATGCGGCTCCCCGTGATTTTATGAAACATCGGTCTTTTGGGAGATCGATGAGTGGGTAATGCTCGGTTGTGCATGCGCCGTTGGACCAAATGAGGCGACTTCTACCCGGGAGCTGATAGAATCAACTCCTGCACCTATATGGGATGGTCCGAGTAATTTGTGAGCTAAGGAAATTTTGTATCTTCCGCTCTTTGGTCTTGTCAAGAATTGCCAAATAGGGATGTGGCTTTATGGACTTGAAATCTTCACTAACACTCGGCTATGTTCCGGGGTTAGGCTCAGTTTGGTCTGACTGAACCATGGAACCTATATTCCATGCGTCCGTCAATTTTGGAGAGTGCTGCTTCATCAGCAAGTCGGAGCAGGGCGGTTGAGATCATCTTCGTGTTTGTGTATGGATGTGACCCTTTTGTAATTCTCGAACTCTTGAGTCGAGTTTCCAAGTGAAGTCCATCTTGGGAGATGGAAGCGTCTGAGAGGGTTTTTCTTTCCTTTTTTTTTTACTTCTTTTTTTTTTTGCTTTTCTTTTCCTTTTTAGGTAATATCGTAATAGTAGTAGATAAGTAGTATCGTAATAGTAATAGATATAGGTATATGTATACGTATATGTATATTGGTTAAATGAAGTTTCTCCCCCTCAAAGCGTGCACCTAAGATGTACTCCTCCTAAAAATGTACTTCCCCCTCGTAAATATGGAGTGATACTCCCCCTCAATGCATGCACGTTAAAAACATATAAGTTCTCTCCCAATTAAATAAGCGTGAACGTATTTATCTATTTTCGGATCAGATGCAAACTAAAGAATTATTATTCTTTAAAAATGCATTAGAATGTACGTCTTTCGCTTTTTAACACTTCTAAAAAATAGGTATTTTGACAATTCAGCTTATATGCATACGCGATAGTTTAGGCTTGAGTTCTTTAAGATATATGCATAGTTACAATGTACCTATCATGGGGTATTAGACATTTCAGCTCATATGCATGCGAAAATTTAACATTAAAGTACATTTGAGTCATGCATGTTTATAATGTACCCTATTGTTTTCAAAGTAGGTATATTGTCTTTTCAGCTCTAGACGCATGCCAAGTTTCTTATGGGATGCATATAGAATTTACCTACGTAGTTGCTCGCATCGCTGACCAGTCATGTATGTGGAGGAACCCAAGATACCATACACGCTGGGATGTTTGGCTGCCCTCGTCGCATACCAGTCATGAGTGTGGAGCAGCTCTCTTAGTATCTACCCATGCTGGGAATCTGCAAAAACTTTATCGGGACTTTGGTACCCATTTTTTGATGGGTCCTCCCTTGTTAGCAGTAAACAAGTTAAGCACAGTTGGTTCAGATATTGATCCTAAATCATCCTTTAAAGCCCTATTCAATATGGTTTGTGATTTAGGAATCCAAGTTTGGTGAACCTTAGAGGGAAATGACAATTCAGCGCCGATGAATGTGTGCCTAGGTCTTGAAGATCTAAAGATTTTCTCCTAGCCAGTCGCAGAAGGTGTCTTTCAGACTTACTCTGAAGTGGATATTGCATGTAAGAATACGAGCATAAAGCATTATAAGCATCAGTAACAGGAGAACTGGTATTCCTACGACAGTAACGCACGTCATTCACATTATAATGATAAGTGTGCGTGATCTGAGAAGTTTGCTTGCTTAAGCTTGGAACTTCTTCTTTGCACGTATTCCTTTCCCTTTTATAGGAGTATGAGTGGAAAATTCTTGATCATTTTCGACCTTAATTTTAGAATTAAAAGTTGATTTTCCTTTCTCCTTCCTAATCTTTATTTGTTCCTTAGCTATTGTAGTGCTTTGCTTTTACTTAGCGTTTCAGCTTCAGTCAAAATTGACTTAGAATGATTAATAAAAGCTTTCTCAGTTTTAGGAACAAGGATGCTTCTTTTAGTTTTTGTTTTATTTACCTGTTTCGAGGAAGAGTATTACTTGATAAATTATTGGAAACAGATAAAGACGGGGAATTTTTGAGATATAAAATCTCCTTTAAAAGCTTTTCCTTTTCAGCGCCAAAACCTATCCTTTCAGAGTCCAAAGTATCCTGTAAATCTTTCAATTTACGAAGGGTCTCTGGAGTATCTCATAAAAGTAGGTTTTTGATCATGTAAAATATTTTCCCCGTTAGGAACTAAGTTAGAAGGAGAGTTTTGACCTGCTGGACCTATATTCGAAATAACATTCTCTAATCGTTTAATCTTAGAGTAAAGCATACGTTGTTCCTCTAAGACGGTCTCATATTTTGATGAGATTTCATTTCGCTCAGCTTCGCAAGAACGAAATTTTTAGTCATCTCGCAGACCCTATTTTAACTATCTTCTAACTTAGTTTCTAAGCTAATTATATTTGACTTTGCGTTTGTCAAATCTTCATTAGCATAAGCTAGGCTTTCTTGTTGCTTAAGCAACACAGAGTAATTATTAGCAAGGCGTGCTTCTAATTCCTCAATCTTCCTAGCTTGAGCATCCATTTTATTTGATGTTATATTTAATTAAAAAAAAATTGAAATTGGCTTTTGAAATTCAGTGACGAAAAGTTTGGTTTACTCGAGAAGTATCGTGAAGTATCGAAGAAAGTCGGCGTCGAAAAAATTTTCGGCGTGTACCGAAAAATTTTCTGATGATTTCGAAAACTTCGTGAAAATTACCAAAACTTTTTCTATAATATCCAATACGTCCTAAATAGATTATTGGATGATTGATCGTTGACACGTTTGTGGATTTACTTTCAAAAATTTGACAGAAAAGCAGTCTACACCGAAAATTTTTTGGACCGGAAGGAAAATTATAAACGGGCGTTAGGACTGACTATGCCCGTTGAACTCAGAATGTTCTTCTCATCAAATGATGATTGTTTTGGTGATTGAAAACGTTTATGTGTGATTTTGAAGAGTGAGTTTGGATCGCCCGATTTAAGGTTTCGATCGATGCAGATGAGTTTCGGCCGATACTCAGTTTCGCCGAGAAAAGTTTTAATTTGAAAGGAATGCTCAGTTTCGATCGATTGTGGGTTTCGCGTGATTTGACGAGAAATTATTAAGTTTCGGGCGAAACACTATATATTGGATGAGTTTTGATCGAAACTGGTTTCGGGCGATTATCAGTTTCGCCAAGAAATGTATCGGGCGAAACTAGTAATTGGTACTGTAGCCTTTCGCCGAGAAATGATTTTAAATATTTGAATATTTCAGTTTCGATCGAAAGTGAGTTTCGCCGAGAAAAATTTTGAATACGAAAGAAATGCTCAGTTTCGGTCGATTGGGGGTTTCGGGCGATTTGATAAAAAATTATTGAGTTCGGGCGAAACTCTAAATAAAGGATTATTTCGATCGAAGCTGATTTCAGGCAAGTCTCAGTCTCGCCGAGTTTTTAATTTCGATCGATTCAAGTCAGATTCGGGCGATGATTAGTTTCGCCGTGTAAAATTAGAAATGCCGTTTGAAAATGTTAGTTTCGATCAATGCAAATGAGTTTCGGGCGAAACTCAAATGTGGCGAGAATACAAAATCAAGCAAAATCAAATCCAGCGAAACTCAAATCAGCTGAAATTAAATGTTTACAACAGTGCACATTCGCCCGATCGGGTGTTTCGATCTGAAAAATTTCTGGGCAGAATGACGAACTTCAGACTCGATTTCTACCTAAAACTCACTCAAATCAACTAAGAATGTTGGGTAATCACTTCAAATCACTCGAAAACAACCTAATTAGCTCTTGAGCTTGCAAAATCAGTAAAATCAACTCAAAAATTCAAGAAACAAGGCAGAATTCGAAACTGAAAAATAAACCCAAAAATTTCAAAAATTGTTCAAATCCGAACGTGTTTCGCTCTGATACCACTTGTTGGTCCCTATTCGATCCAACAACTCTGATTTATGACAATTTACACGCTAATAATGTAAGTTTTAAAGATCGAACGTGGGGTGGGTTAGTGTAGACGATGGGTGCTTTGAAAATGGTTTCTTACTATTCAACACACACGCACTCACACATACTACACCAAAAACACACACCCTAATGAATTAGGGTTTGGGGGTATATATACCACATGAGTTGGTATATTATACCCCTAGTAAATAAGAACTAGAATATTACAAACTAGCCCAAAGTTAATCAAATACAAACCAACTAAGATAAACACATTGAAATTGAACACTATAAAATATTCCTAACAGGGCACGAGGTATTGGCAAAGTCTAGTTGGAAGTTGTTGGGTGTTCGTTGTGCCCAGTCCTTTGAGGCGAAAATCTCATCAATTTGTCGCACCATTTTGGTATATCTGAAAGATAAGAGCAAAGGATTAGTGGAAATTGACCATGTTGACTTAGAGAGTATGCAAAATTATTCAATTCGTTGTTAAGCATGTTAGGACTTAGAGAAATTTGGCAAAAGTAATGACTAAGTTTCGTTGAAGAAACAAAGTGAAATTGAAATAAGCAATCGGCGAAAGTGCCAATTTCAATTCAATTTCAATTGGTTTTGAGTTTCGGGCAATAATGTGCATCGTGCGATTCAAATCATAAGTTCAATTTGGAGTGTGGTTTCGGTCGAAAGTCATGTTCAATTTAGGCAAATTCGGCGAAAGTTAAATTCAGTTTCGATCGAAAGTCATGTTTAATTTAAATAAGTTCGGCGAAAGGGGAATTCAACTCAGTTTCGATCGAAAGTCCAACGTGGTACAATTTAAATCCCGAATCGATCGATTAAAATTAATTTTGTCGTCAGTTTCGATCGAAACTGTGAGATAGTTTCGGCCGAAAGGGTAAAGTTAAAACGATTAAAATTATGTTGAATTGAAATGCCCTGTTTCGATCGAAAGTAGTAAAACCCTCGAATCCGTCGATTTGAACACACAAAATAAGTAAAATTTTCAGTAACAATCGATCGATTGTGATGTGAAATTGAAACTAGAGTTTAGTTTCGAGCGAATCTAAACGAGATGAAAACACGTTTTAACAGTGATTCGCTCGAACTCACGCAACCCTAATCTGCGTAACCTGCAAGAATGAGAAAATTATCAGTTAAAGGCTGTAGATTAAACGTTTTTTCCTACCAATGAGGGATTTGGAGTTGCAATAATCGGTAAAAACAGAGTGAGACTGTGATAAATTTGTGTGCGATTGCAGAGAGGTTTAAGAGTGAATTTGAAAATCGATGAAGAAGAACAGTATTCGGGCGAAACTCTATTTAAATAAGCAGAGTCTCAGTTTCGCCGAGAATAATTTCAAAGAGTTAATTTTGAATTCGATCGATTGAATTGAGTTTCGAGCGAAAGTCAGTTTCGCCGAGAGAAATTTCAAAGGATGTAATAAAGATAATCAATTTCAATCGAAATGTGTTCGAGCGAAAGTCAGTTTCGCCGATAAAATATGAAAGTATTTAATCAAATTTTCAATTTCAATCGAAAGATGTTTCGGGCGAAAGTCAGTTTCGCCGATAGCATTATAAAAGTATTTAATCAAATTGCAATTTCAATCAAAATAATAACAAGAGTTAAAGTTCAGTTTCGATCGAAACTTGTTTAGTGCGATTGGCAAATCAATTTGAAAGGGTTTCGGGCGATATGTAGTTTCGCCGAGAAAACTTTAAAAAGAATTTCAAGAAGTTTCGCCGAGAAAAATTTGTGATATTTGAAATATTGAATAATTTAATTTCGAAAGAAATTTAAGAAGTTTCACCATCCTATATTATTTAAATTTGATGAGAAATCATAAAAAAAAAAGAAACTCCTTATGTGAACTGTTTAGTGCATTATTTTGAGAGACTCCCCCTAAATTAGTGCATAATAATGAAAGACTCCCCCTAGATCCATGCATAATTTTTTTTTTTTATTAGTCTCCTCCTAGATATAATAGTAGGATTTTTTAACATTCATAACATATAGAGAAAAATTAAATGATCTATTTACACAATATCAGGTTCATGTAGGGACAATCGATCATGTCTTATGGTTCAACATGCCTAACCTAGATACCAAGAATTGGAATCGCTTTTCATCCAATGCCTTAGTAAATAAGTCAGCAAGTTGAAGATCTGTGTGAACAAAATGCATTTCGATTGTACCTTGTTCCACATGTTCCTTGATGAAGTGATATCTAATGTCTATATGTTTTGTGCGTGAATGATGTACTGGATTACTTGTTATAGCTATAGCACTTTTAGAGTCACTAAAAATTGGGATATGATTTAACGTTATGCCAAAATCTCGCAGCTGGGTTCTCATCCACAAAATTTGTGAGCAGCAACTCGCAGCAGCGACATATTCTGCCTCTGCTGTCGATGTTGAGAGACAATTTTGCTTTCGAGACGAACAGCTTACGAGTTTACCCCCGAGAAATTGAGCGGCTCCAGAAGTGCTCTTTCTGTCCAGCTTGCATCCCGCGTAATCAGCGTCGGTGTATCCTACGAGTTCAAAGCTTGATTCCATCGGGTACCATAGACCTAGGTTTGGAGTTCCCTTGAGATATTTGAAAATCCGCTTGACGGCGAGCATGTGAGATTCCTTTGGATCAGCTTGATAGCGTGCACAGAGACACGTGGCGAACATGATATCAGGCCTACTGGATGTAAGATAGAGCATGGATCCTATCATGCCTCGATAAGTTGTCTGGTTAACAGATTTCCTGAGGAATCTGCGTCAAGTTTGCATGAGGTAGACATGGGAGTCATGGCAGTATTTGAGTTGTCCAAGTTGTACTTCTGAGTATGTCGTGAATGTACTTGGATTGACTGATAAAGATTCCATCGTGAAGCTGTTTGACCTGAAGTCCTAAGAAAAAACTTAATTCGCCCATCATGCTCATTTCGAATTTCTGTTCATCAGATCCCCAAAGTTCCTGCACATTCGTGAGTCTGTTGACCCGAATATGATGTCGTCAACGTAGATCTGCACTAGCATAATGTCTGAGCCGTCCTTCTTGATAAAAAAAGTCGTATCAATCTTCCTTTTGTGAAACCAGATAAGATGAGAAAATCCGAGAGGACCTCGTACCAGGCTCTGGGAGATTGTTTAAGTCCATAGAGGGCTTTATCGAGTCTGTAGACGTGGTCTGGGAGTTGTTCATTTACAAAACCTTCGGGCTGGGATACAAAAACTTCTTCTTTTAGTATTCCGTTGAGAAATGCAGTTTTGATATCCATCTGGTAGACCGTGAAGTTTTTGTGTGCGGCGAAAGCTAAGAAGATCCTGATGGCTTCAATTCTTGCAACTGGGGCATATGTCTCGTCATAGTCGATTCCTTCCTGTTGATTGTAACCTTTTGCCACCAGCCTTGCTTTATTTCGGATTACAACTCCTTGCTCGTCCTTTTTGTTCTTAAACACCCATTTAGTCCCTATGATAGTTTTCCCAGCCGGTCTAGGTACTAGGTTCCAAACTTTCAACCTCTCAAACTGATTGATTTCTTCCTGCATTGCAATTATCCAGTCTGGATCGGCGAGTGCTTCAGTTTACTTTGCTGGGTTCCTTTTGACTGAGAAAACAGGAATAGAGGCTTTCATTTATTGTTGATGCTCGAGTGGTTACTCCAGTGGAGGATCTCCAATTATGTGAGTTTGGGTGGGCTCGGGTCCACTTTCTGGTACTAGGTTGTGATGATCCAGCTGTGTTTGTATCGTGTATTGTTTCTCCACCTTGATCAACCTGATGTTCCATTTCTTCTCCAGGTGTGGCATTACTGACTCTCCTGAAGAAATTTCTATTGTTGTATCATAAGGCTGAGTGTTTCAGCGCCTGAGCTGGATATGATCTCTGTATCTGTTGGGGGTTCACTATTATCATCAAGGTGAAGATTTTCCAATGTAGGAGGGGTATTGTTGTTGCCAGTCTCTACAGTATCAATATTTTCTGGTGCTGCTGAAGTTGTTGGAGCAATGGGTGTCGACGGCTTGAGAAGAGATCCTCGAATAAGAGATCGAGTTCCATGTCACTCAATGCACTTGAATTTGAAGTTTCGCCTACAGAGGAAGTGCCAGGTTGATCCTTTGTCAATTCTCTTAGAAGTCCTGGTTCTGGACTGATTTGTGCAGAAACAACTCGGTCTACTTCATCAAACGTTACATTAATGCTTTCCATAACAGATCTTTTCTCCTTGAGATATATGCGATAGGCTTTTGACGTTGTTGAGTATCCCACCAGTATTCCTTCAAATGCTTTTTTGGTCAAGTTTGCCTCTATCTTCACGATCATTTGCAACATAGCACTTGCACCCAAAAACTCTTAGGAAAGAGACGTCTGGCACTCTACGATTAATCAACTCATAGGGAGTCCTATTGAACCTCTTGTGAAGTGAGCCTCGATTTTTGAGTGAAACATGCTGTGTTCATTGCTTCGGCCCACAAGAAGTGAGTAGTCCAGAGTGAATGAGGAGTGTACGAGTTGCTTCAACTAAGGTTCTGTTCTTGCGCTCGACTACCCCATTTGTTGAGGTGTTTTAGCTGCTGCGAACTGTGGGTGATTCCAAGTGATGCATAGAAGTCACTGAGTTTTCTGTTCTTGAATTCTGTCCCATTATCAGTTCTGATGATTTGTACACTTAGTTGGTAGAGGTTTTGGGCGGTTTTGATAAACTCAATGATTAGACCTGGTGTTTCATCCTTGGTTCTCAGAAATTTGGTCCATGTATAGCGTGAGAAATCATCCACAATTACTAACACATATTTCGCCCATTAATGGTCTGAGTGCGCATGGGTCCACACAGATCCATATGAATGAGTTCGAGAGGTTTGGAAGTTGAGGCTGTGTGTTTGGTCCGGTGCGATGCCTTCCTTATCTTTCCCATTTCACACGCTGAGCAAAGATGCTCTTTGTGATATCTGAACGAGGGAAGTCCTTTGACCAAGTTTCTGATCGCAGTTTGTTCAGGTCTTTGAAATTGAGATGTGAAAGTCGTTGATGCCAGAGATCGTTCTGATGAAGAGAGGCTCGAGAGATAAGGCATGTCGGTCGGATAGTCTTGAGGTCAATCGAGTAGAGATTCGTCTTCCTGTGTCCAGTGAGTAGCTCTCTTCCATTGTTATCTGTGACACTACATTTGTTGGTCTCGAAGTTCACCTTGTAGCCTTTGTCGCAGAAACGTCCTATGCTGAATAAATTGTAGCTCAATCCTTCGACGTAGGACACTCCTTTGATGGTTAGCCTGTCATGGATGAGATCACCTGTTCCTAGCATGGATGCAGATTGACCGTTTCCGAAGTAGACCTTCCCGAGAAATCCTTTTAGAGAAGTTGCTCAACAGCTCTTTGTTTCCAGTCATGTGTGAGGAGCAACCTGAATCTAAGTACCACACATGACGGACCTGCAAAAAGAATCAAGTAAGTTTTGGCACCCATTTATAGATGGGTCCCCTTTTGATAACAGGTGAAATAGCTTTCTTGTTCGTTGCTAGATTTAATTCTTTGCTAGGTTGTTGGGTAGCCGGTTAAGAATCCAAGCGCGATGATTTCCTATAGGATGTAGTTGAGATTTCGGAATCCAAATTGTTTTGGACTTATTTTCTTGTTCGGCTTGGTCTTGGTGGTGGTGTGTTTCTTTACTTTAAATCTGATAGTATGACTGGACGGCGTGGGAGATATGTCCTTAGAACGAGAGCTATGCAATTTGGAAACGCTATTGCTGAAATGACTGTCACGAGGATGGGAAAGTACATCATTGCTGACATGACAGAATTTTGATTTTAGGGAATGGAATACGAAACACGTTCTGCGATATTACAAGAAGTCACTTTGGAAACGCAAAAAGATTTTGAAACATGAGAAGAAAGGTTGGAGACTGGTCTCTTCTTCTTATCAGGGACTGTTGTCTTCTTAGCTGAGCCAGGTTGAACCTTCTTCGCTTCCTTAGATCTCACGCCTTTGTCTGTGAGCACATGCGATACCAAGTTAGTGTGAGATAAAGGTATTTTCTTTGTAGTTTGCTTGCATTTACATGTAGATGATTCTGGAATAGGACGGGAGGTGGAAGGTTTGTAAGCGTCAGGAAAGTTTTCAAGAGTATAAATTTTGCTCAACAAAATAGTTTTCTCTTCTTCGTGAGCTTTCTTTTCCGACTCTAGTGAGGCTGTCAAGGAACATATTTTGCGTATAATTTCTGGAATATAGATGAATGAATAAATAGGTTTGGCCTGTTCGTCAGTGCCTTCGGGTCCAAATGGTAACATGTAATCATCAGAGAGCGTTATCTCTCTTGTTTTGTAGCTATTATTGAGTCGTCGTAGTCACACATGATTTGAGCCCATTCTTTGTTCTTCCGTTTTTGTTCATCAGATTCAGTCACCTCACTTGATCCGACGAAGGGCATTAGTCGTTCGATACTTAACCCAAAACGTTTGATGTTGTACAGAGAGTCTACTTTATCTGCTTCAGGGTTAGTGGTGGGCTCAAATCCCAATCCTTCGCGGGGATTATAAAATTCAACATCTTTAGGTTGGCTAAGGAACATGGTTTCGTTCACTTTGACCTCTTTTGGTGTTGATGTCCTCTAATTCCTTGATTTTCTTGTATAGTCTCACGTTCGTTGGTGATTAGTTCGTATTGAGACACTACATTTACACATTCTTCCTCGCTGTCTTTCAATCTTCTACTCATATCGCTAATTTGTATTTTCTTGTTTTCTATATGATCTTCTAAAGTCTCACTTTAGTTTCAGACAAGATCAAGGATTCATTAAGAATAGCTATCTCTTCCTGTTGTTTGTTTAACAGGGCATATTTTTGTCGAAATTGCTTTGGAGTTCTGAGTAATCTTTACGATGCATGGAGAGTTCGGTTATCCTACGTTCTAGTTTAACGTAATCATGTAGGGATGGAGTGTATACCTCCAGGTCGGATGATGAAACATCCGTCCTGTCTGATCCGATGGCTGGCTCATCTCGTCGGAGTCATCCTCGATGCTTTTCACCATGAAGGCCATTTCTTCTTCCTCCTTGTCAGATGTGTCCTCCAGCCATTGCTCTTCCTCAGCTACCAAGACTATTCCCGCTTCCTTGCGCTGTGAGAGCTGAAATTTTTTCTTGTAGTATTCAGTGTTTTTCTTCTTGGGTCTGAAGCATTCTGAAGCAAAGTGACCTGGCTTGCCACAGTTGAAGCACTTCTTTACTATTTCGGATTTTCTTAGTTTCAGTCTCTTCAGGGGCAATGTACTTTTGTTTCCCGCCCGAGGTTCGTTGTTGAAGGAAGAAGATGATTTCTTGGCGCTCATCTTATTGACCGTATCTGAGATCATTGCCAGTTTTTTCTGATGGATTCGAGTTCGTCCTCTGATTCTTGGTCAGATTCGGTGTTGTCAGAGGTGTCAGATAGTACGACCTGCTTTCCTTTAGAAGTCTTCGAGCTCCTGTTGCTTAACTTAGAAGTTACGAGTGCAATTGGTTCCATTTCAACGTTTGGTTTTCCTTCGTTCTTAATTTCTTTGGCATACTGCGAGTATTGTGAGAGATTATCGTGTAGGGAGTGAATATCCATCGCGTCCAGATCTTTGTTCTGTTGCTTAACCAGAACTGCAATTCGTCCCCACTCAGGTTGAAGTGTGGAGAGGAACTTGATGTTGTGTTCGAGATTGGAGCGCTGGATGTTAATCTTTCTCATCTCGTTGATGATGGTCAAGAAGCGAAGGTAAACATCTCGAAGTTCTTCCCCTCCTTAGCTTTGAAGGAGTCATAGGCAGTAAGGATGCTGGATTTCTTAGACAAATTACTAACTTCTGTTCCAACCATCATCTTGCAGACTTCGTCCCAAATTTCCTTTGCAGTGACCATTGCATCGACTGCTTGTAGACATCATTTGGTAGAGCCTGAAGTACATATTGTCGAGCAAGCTTGTCCGCTCTGGCTCGTACTTTCTCAACATCGTTGTATCGACTAGGGTCCTTAGGAGTTCTCCTTTCTGGAATTGCAGGAACTACATCGGGTTGAGCAGGGATAATGATCCAAAATTGGGCAGGTCCTTCAAAAATAGAGGAAAGCATGTCGTTTGCGAGGTCTCCATCCTTGATTTCTATGAAATTTATGAATCGTTGCTTCCATATGCCGTACTCTCCCCATCTCAGTAGTGGTGCACGGTTGTCAGATCCAATAGCAAGACCGTCCATGTTTATGTTTGGTAATGATCGTTAACGCGAGATATATCTGCGAAATAAAACGCTTTAGTTTTGAAAGAAAAATAGTCAAGTTTGAGTAATTTCTAGTGTTGAGTCTAAGTAGGTTAAATTCACTTAGTGAATTTTGTCGAGATATAAGAGTTTAATGAATTTAGTGTACTGCTCGAGGATGGAACGATTGGTGTTAAGTGAGATTGAGAATTTTGTTCTACTCAATATGAGTGCTTGATCGATTCTAGTATGATATTAAAATAAGCTCAACGATTGGTCCTAAGTGTTGAGAATCGGGCAATCGAAACTGAGTTTAGATTTCAAGATTCGGGCGTAAGTGTGAATTGGGCGAAAGAGTTTGAAAATGTTAGTTTCGATCGAAAGATGGAATTCGATTTGATTTGAATAAATAGTTTCGATCGTCTGAGATTGAAATTGACTAGTGGGGAATAAAGTTTCGGGCGAAACAGTGTATTGGACTTTCGCCGAGATGTGTATCGATCGAAACTGTGAAATTGTGCACTGTAGCGTTCGGGTGAAAAGGATTGGGCTTTCGCCGAGAATTGTATCGATCGAAACTTGTGAAATTGGTGGAAAATTCGTCGAAACTCAAATCGATCGACTTTCGGGCGAAACAATTGGACTTTCGCTGAGAAATCTTTCGAGCGAAACTGTAAAAAAAAAACAAAAGAATTCCCCGAAATTCAAATTGATTGAATCTCCTCACAGTGAGTTTCGGTCGAAACCTTCAAACTCAATGAAACTGTTCAATTTGTTGCTCGAAAGTGATGCCCAGTTCAGTGAAAAACAGATTTTCAGACTCGTTTTTGCTTAAATCCGACTCAAACTTGACTGGAATCGACGTGAAAGAACCTAAATGTACTCAATATCAGTTTTGTAATGTCCTAGGAGTAAAGAATCACTGAAAACGATTTGAAAACATCCAAAAACAGTGAAAAACAGAGAACGAGTTTTCAAGCAAAAATCTTCGTCAAATCACGTCGAAATCGAGCAAAACTGGATTCAAATGGAAGATATTGATCCGCGTTAGGCTCTGATACCACTTGTTGGTCCTTTTATTACCAAACAAGGATCAAAAGAAGGGGTTGAATGTGTAAAACGTGAAGAACACCTTGAGTATGTGTTAGTGTGTGTTTTCTTAATGTAACGTACAAGGTGGCTTACCTTTAAATTCTTTTGATCAAACCCTAATTAGGGTAAATGGGGCTTTATATACATAAGTATTTGGTATATTAAAGCCCAATACAAAACTATGACTTAATTCCATAAGTCACCCCAAAACTACTAACAACCCACTAAATAAACATATTAACCCAAGATTACATGAATTAAAGGATGCTACAAAATATTCCTAACAGAATTCAAGTATTTCAAATCGTTTCTCGGCGAAACTATGTATCGCTCGAAACTCCTTAAATTCGATCGAAATTAAAATACTCAAATATTTCTAATATTTCGACCAAAACCTGTTAAATTCGATCGACACTAAAATGTTCAAATATTTCAAATATTTTCTCGGCGAAACTGACTATCGCCCAAAACCCATTTGGATCGAAACTGACAATTTTCTTAAAATCCTCTTAAAATTACTCGGCAAAACTACATATCGCACGTAACTCATTTCAATTGAATTGGCTGTCGTCCGAAACTCAACTCAAATTCGATCGAAACTGAATTTTCAATTAATTCAAAACTTTTCTCGGCGAAATGCGTATCGCCCGGAACTCCTTTAAATTGATTAACAAATCGCACGACGCAAGTTTCGATCGAAATTGCATTTTAAATCCTTGTATAATTTCTCGGCGAAACTGACTTTCGCCCGAAAACACACTTCAATTGAAATTGAAAATTTGCCTAAATCATTTTTAATTTTATCGGCGAAACTGACTTTCGCCCAAAACGCGTTTCGATCGAAACTGAATTGAATTGAATTGATCGAAACTGTAATTTAACTCCTTTGTCATTTTTTCTCGACGAAACTGAGATTCGCCCGAAACTGGTTTCGATCGAAACTCTACTTATGTAGAATACCATTTTAATTGTGCTTGATTTCATTAGTCGTCCTTATAATTAGGGGCTTTATTTGTATTAGTCTTTAGATTAAGGACTAGTTAGATATTTGTACCAAGCCTGTTGGTATAAATACTTGTACATGAATTGAGCTGAATAGAGAAAGTTTAGAGAATTGATCCGAAGGGCTTGCAAATCGATTTCTAGAGAAAGAAACAACAGTAACTTTCTCACTCTAATTGAATTCTCTCTCTCGTTCTTACTTAGAGTTGTTCGATCGAATTCAATTGATCATCTAAACGATCGAATTACTATGATTTCTAGCCTAGGATCGTAGAGTTGTTAATCTGAGGACCTAACAATTGGTATCAGAGCAGATTCGTTCTGTTTTGACTCGAAAATTGTTAGAATCGGATCGAAAATCATTTTTGATACTGTTCATCGAAGAACAGTTTGGCGCGAAACCTGTTTTCGATCCAAATAGCTTAATTCTGTGCGTATTTGACTTGAATTTGATGTTTCAGTGCTGGATTAAGTGATAAACGATCATTGCGACTAGATCAGTAGCAGTTTGAACTTCGAATTTTGATTATTTTGATGATGAGATTTACTGTTGACGAAGAACATGAAGAACACGTTCTGATTTTGATCAAATTCGATATATTTTGCTTCATAACGTGTTTAATTGCTTGTTCGTGCGTGATTAGTACTTGATTGCGAGCGATTACCTGAAATTTCACTGTCTAATTCCTTGTTTTCGCTTGAATTTGTGTTAATCGTGTTCTGTGAATTTTTCTCGATTGCACTAATTTTTCTCGCTAGGTTTTGCGATCGGATTAGTTCTCGATCGAAAAACTTGTCGCGAAAATTTTTCTCGGTCAGAATACGAAGTCAGCGCTAGAATCGTCATTAGCAGAAACGATTTTAGTTAAAAATATTTCTCGAGCAGTATACAGCTAAAAACTTTTCGAGAGAGACCAATACTCTGCATGCGTAAAAACTTTCTCTCGAAAAACTTTTTCGGTCAAAACATTTAACGTTTGACCAGGCGAAAATCATTTACACGCGAGAAACTTTTCTAGTCAACAAATTTATTTTGACTTGTCGAGAAACTTACTAACGTACTGTTTCTTTACGATCGAAATAAATTCACGATCAAGAAATTTTTCTCGACCGAATGATTTTGAGCAATTTTTCTCGCTCGTAAAATATTTCGCTGACAAGATTTCTCGCACAAGAACAGTAAATACATTCTATCTCGACGAAATTAATTTCGATCAAACTTCAAAGATTGAATCAAAAATAATTGTCGATCTAATTTTCGAATCAAACGCTACTAACTAATTTTGTCACTTGTGAAAACACTTTACATCATTTTCAACCTTCAAAACATCAACGAAGATCCTTCAACAACTCGAGCACTACAATACAAACATGGATGCTTACTCACTCGAAAATGACAACCGTCCTCCGATCTTGCAAAGAGGCGAATACACAGTTTGGAGAAGCCGCTTCCTGAATTTCATAGCACTAAAGGATCAAGCCGAGAATCTACTGCAGTCCCTTGAAGAGGGACCGGCACAGTTCTGGGTTCATGTACCTGGGGACGAAACAGCTACTCCAGTAATTCCAGCTTCTAGGCAACTAAAAGAGCCTAGAGAATACTCTCTGGAGGAAAGAGCTCGAGCCAAGGCTGATCTAGTAGCCATGAATACCCTTATGCAGGGCATCCCCAACGATATATACAGACAAATCGACAGCCTTTCATCGGCTATGGGGATATGGGATGAGCTGCATAGGATGATGCGAAGGACGGAAGTTGGCATAAAGGCAAGAAGGCGAACATCTCACTGCATACGACTCCTTCAAAGCAAAGCCGGAGGAGAGCCTATACGAAATGTACCAACGATACCTCACTCTTCTCAACGAGATGAGGAAGATAGAAATAACCAAGACAAACATGGAAACAAACATAAGATTTCTATCTTCTCTGCCCACGGAATGAAAGAAAATATCCACACAAATACGACAAAATAAAGATCTAGAAGAGTTGGATGTCCATGCCGTGTTCGATAATCTAGCTCAACATGAGGATGATATCCGAGAGATTATCAAAGAGCAGAAAGGCAAACAAACCGATGACACAGTTGCCTTAGTCTCGGAGAAGAGGAGCACTAAATCAAGAAAAGAAAAGATCGTTAGGCCACCTTCATCATCGGAGTCGGAAGATGAATCGGACTGCGACATAGAGCCGAACATGAAAGCCCTTGGAAAATAGTTAGCTCTCATTGGACAAATGATGAGCAAGAAGTACTTCAAGAAGAAGTCTTCAACCTCAGCCAATAGACTTCGGACTACAAGCTCCAAGACAAAGAACGTGCTCCGGAGAGTTCCGAGGTCAAGAACCCCAAAGAGACTAACAAAGCTTAAATTGTGACAAAGCAGGTCACTTCGCCAGAGAGTGCACTCTCCCGAAGAAGAGAGATCCAAACTACTGCTCCAGGAAGCTTCAATTGACAAAACAGAAAGAAGCTGGAGTAGCTCTCATGGCCGAACAGGACCAATGGCTCGAGGACACGTCGAGCTCCGAAGAAGAGAACTTAGCCCTCATGGCTCGTCTCGACAACGAAATGGACGCCGAACCATCCACTCGTACGGATGATGACAACGCATCCACGTCTTCAAATGAGGTCGTCTCTCATTCCACATTGTTGACCATGTTAGATTCGTATCAATTAGAATACAATAACATGAAACGTGAGCAGAAAAGTGTTAAGGAAGTAGAGATTAAACTTTAAAAGAGCTCAGGAGAGAGTAGATAGTCTCGAATTAAAACTTAGAAGCTCTAGTGCAAAAATAGAAGAACTTACTAAGAGCTTACATTCTAGAGAGACTAGTCAACCGCCTTTGGGACAGCATAGTGAAAAGATTAAAGAGTTAGAAGACAGACTTGCAAATAAGCACAATTGTCTGGTTAGGAATCTCAATGAGAAAGCTACCTTAAATTGTAGGATATCCGAAGCTACTTCTAAGATCGCTGACTTAGAAGCTCAATTAGAAATATTCTAACGCTAAGGTTAGTGAGCTCAGTAAGGAACTAGACGCCTGTCAAGCCGCCAAACTGACGGTGGAAAATAATTATGCTCTCCTAAGTGAGGAACGCAACAAGTTACATGCGGAAATCAATTATCTCCTGAATCACAAACACTCCATGAGGAAGTCAAAAAGGTCAATTATCAAAATTCTCTCTACAAACCCCCTATCATAAAACAGATAGAGGAGTCACAGGCGAAACTAGACAAAGAAAGAGAGAATTTCGAAGCTGAAAGAAAAAATTCTTTAAAGAGAGGAAAATCTCAAGGCTTCCATGTCCTCCCAAACTACCTCTCACGCTATTAGAAAAAGCGTGAAAATCGAAAAATTGCCTTCAAAAGATCAAAAATACGTTAATAATTCTATTAAAAGTGCTAAGACTAATTCTACTTCACCTATGTCCATAGGGAGCGTAGAGCCAGCACCAACTACGAAGGCGAGAGTGTCTAGTCCTAAGATAAAGAAGGAGCTAGTAGATTTAAATGTTTCAGAACATGTTAAGCCTTCTGTCAAAATAAAAGACACTCGTAGTAATAAAAGAGTCATTTCTACATTCAAAATAATTGCTTCTACGTGCTCACTTCAGCCTATCACCTATAGAAGTAAAAATCCCGAAATAGGCTCTGCATCGAAAATTACTACTAATCATTCTGAAACAAATGCCATAAGGCAGACTCGTAGGAAACAAGATCCAGCCATAAAGAAAGCTTATGGCGCCGTACATGACTGTACTCACCTAAGGTATCCCGTAGAAATTAAATCCCCCAAGCACCTTAGGAGACTATCACAAGAAAAGATATTTTCCTCAGTCAAACCTTCCAAGGCATTTGTGTGAGCTGAAATTTACCTTCCCTGTAAGGTTCAACCCAAATAGTTCCTAAATCTCCGCCTAGGACGACAAAAGCCAAAAGAGCCAAGTCTCCTACAGAGGCAAAACCCAAACTCACTTCTCCAAAAGTGCAATGGGTTATTAAGACTCTTCCAAAAATAGATTTAGGAGTCATATTCTGAAACCAAAATTAAATCTGCTAATCAGAGAGGACCCATGCTTAAGTGGGTACCTAAAGCTCTTTAAATGTTTTTGCAGATCCATCATGTGTGGTACCTCGACTCTGGTTGCTCCACACACATGACTGGTAAACAAGAGCTGCTGAGCAACTACAAAGACCGACCAAACGGCAAAGTCAGATTTGGGAACAACGATTCAGCCCGATTCTAGGACTTGGGAATATTATTCTAAAGAATCTGACCATCAAAGATGTCTCATACGTCGAAGGCCTCCGCCATAACTTGTTCAGCATTGGCCAATTCTTTGACAAAGGATTCCAGGTTGTTCTTCCATGCTGACCGGTGCAGAATTTTGGATAGTCAGGATTCAGAACTTCTTCAGAATCTGCTGCAACAGACTATACAAGTTGTTCGAACCGACAATGGCACTGATTTCAAAAACAACACCTCAGTGAGTTTTATCACACTTGGAATAAGTCAACAATTTTCAGCCGCCAAAACACCTCAGCAAAATGGGGTCGTTGAAAGGAAAAATCGAACACTAGTGGAAGCCGCTCGTACAATGCTGATCCAGTCAGGACTTCCACACTTTCTATGGGCTGAAGCAGTCAATAACCGCTTGTTTTACTCAAAAATAGGACGGTGGTTCACAACTGTTCAACAAGACTCCGTATGAGATTGTGAATACTAGAGTGCCCAACATCTCTTTCTTTAAAGTCTTCGGGTGCAAGTGCTTTGTGGCGAACGACCGAGAACAACGTGCAAGTTCGACCCTAAAGCATTCGAAGCTACATTTGTCGGGTATTCTTCAACTTCAAAAGCGTACCGAGTATACATCAAGTCCAACCGTACTATTAAGGAAAGCTATAATGTCACTTTTCACGAAGTGGCAGAAATGGCTTCTGGTCAACTCAGTCCGGACCCGTGCCTAACCCATGGTTCCTGCTCAATCAGTTCAGGACCCGTGCTCAACCCGTTGGCTTCTGAAGATAACATTTCAGAACCCGAAATCACTGGTGTGTTGGTACAAAACCAGCAGAAGATGGCAACAACTTCGAAGTCAATGTCAGACAAAGCAACGAGACTTGCAATAGATGATTTGGATTTCTCTCTTCGAACCAGTATATCGGTCATGCACTACTACACCTACAGTGGACTCTCGACCGATCGAGAAACCGACGTACCAAGTTCATCTCAATCTCTACCCCACCCGACTCCGAATTGCCACAGAATATCGAAGACCCTACAATGGTCCTCGAGGAAGTATCATCAGAGACGATCGATCCAAGTGCAGAATTGGAACTTCCTCAGACAAATGATCAATCGGAGACTTTAGGCAGTCTAGATCCACTAATAGCTGACGCGTCGACTCCACAGCCTTAACTCATGAGCGCAAGTGGACGAGAGGCCACCCGTTTGATCAGATAATTGGCGATGCTCGGCTAGTGTAGGACACGTCGTCAACACAGTCTTTTTAGTTGCTTCCTGAGCCAAAATGAGCCTACCAAAGTAAGACGCACTTCGAGACCCGGATGTGACAATTGCAATGCAAGTGGAAATCAACCAATTCGACGACTCCAAGTGTGACCTTGATACCCCGTCCACATGGAAAACAGTGGTCGGAACTAAATGGGTTTTCAAGAATAAGAAAAATGAAGATGGTGATGATCCGAACAAAGCAAGGCTAGTTGCTAAGGGATACAATCAACAGGAAATGCATCGACTACGACGAGACTTATGCTCCTGTTGCCCGTATCGAAGCAATCCGCCTCCTGCTGGCTTATTGCTGCTCACAAAGACTTCAAAGTCTATCAGATGGATTTAAAACACCGCCTTTCTCAACGGCGTGTTAAAAGAAATCTACGTCGCTCAGCCGGAAGGTTTCGTTGATCAAGAACATCCCGATCACGTCTATCGCTTGGACAAAGCTCTATATGGACTAAAACAAGCCCCACGTGCTTGGTACGATGTCCTAAGTGATTTCCTCGTGAAGTCTGGATTCATACGAGGAACGATAGATACAACCCTCTTCATTAAGTGGCATGACAAAGATCTGATGGTCGTCCCAGTATACGTCGACGACATCATCTCGGATCAACAAATCCTCGGCTCTGCAAGAAGTTCGGAGATCTCATGAAGAGCAAATTCGAGATGAGTCACATGGGAGAGATGCAATTTTTCTTAGGCCTTCAGGTCAGGCAGCTCAATGATGGAATTTTCATCAGTTAGACAAAATACATCAAGGATATTCTGAAGAAGTTTCATCAAGACCAGAGCAAGCCTCTCAGCACTCCTATGTCACCAAGCTGCAAGTTGGATGCCGATTCCTCTGGTAAATTGGTCGACATCACACTGTATCGCAGTATCATTGGATCTCTTCTTTACCTCACTTCGAGCCGGCCGGATATCATGTTTGCCACCTGCTTGTGTGCCCGTTTTCAAGCCGATCCCAAAGAATCCCATATGCTCGCGGTCAAAAGAATTCTACGCTACCTTAAGGGCACCTCTACCCTTGGCCTATGGTATCCAAAGGGTACGAATTTCAAACTCATCAGCTACACTGACGCTGACTATGCAGGTTGCCGAATGCACATGAAAAGCACGTCAGGTGGCGCTCAAATTCTAGGCGAAAAGCCTGGTCTGCTGGTCATCCAAAAAGCAGCCGTGTGTCCACTTCGACGGCCGAAGCAGAATACGTAGCTGCCGCCAGCTGTTCTCACAGATGCTGTGGATGGCGGACACAGCTTCGCGACTATGGGTACAATCTAAATAACATACCCATATATAGTGATAGTCAGAGTGCCTTTCCATACTTGCAATCCTGTTCATCATTCACGCACAAAACACATACACATTAGATATCATTTTATCAAAGATCACGTAGAAAAAGGCACGATAGAGATGTACTTTGTGAACACGGAGTTTCAACTAGCCGACATTTTCACCAAGGCCTTGGATGAGAAACGATTCCAATTCCTTGTCGGAAAACTAGGCATGTTGAATCTTCCGTAATATGTGCATTACCTGATCTTCTGTGCTATCACATGCTCTATTCTATGTTTTTTCTACGCTTATTTGTCCTTATCTTGCGTGATAATAAAAAAAATATAAAAATATATAAATATATATAATATAATGGGGTATGACGAAATCCTTTAGGATGCTTTGATCTAAAGTCACCAAGAATTTTACCCCGACATGCGATTGATTTAATTGCTTAAATTTTGTCAGTCTAAGTCGCATTCTTGTGTCTAATAGGTCATTTGATTGTTCCAATGACACAAAGTCACTTTACATGCGTGAGGATTCAAGCCTTTTCCTTTTCTTCTTTTCTTTGGATCTACTTCTCGAGTGAGTCACACATAAATTACTTGTCTTACCTAGTGATTCTTGGTTTCATACTCACCTTGCGTTAGATCGTCAGAAAATGATAAGGGAGTTTAGGATATTCCTTCTCTTCGGCCATATATAAATTCCCCCCACGTTAGCCCTTAGTCATCCACTTGAGCATTCTCCGACGTCCTTTTCTTCATTTTGGCCCATTAGGCGAAGGAAAATAATTAACACTAAATAAAAAATAAAAAGAGTAGAAGAATGGACTTGCAGGGACCTCCGATGCAGCTGGTAGCTCCTTGGGAGAACGATCTTCTTCAACACGCTATAGGTAAAGGGACTTTATAAAAGCTGTGGAGGATGCGACTGATGGGACAGCAAAAGCTGTTGACTGTCGCATGAGCTACCTCTGACAGATAGCCTACACTGCACCTCACGTTGTCCCAAAAGGTATTGTCACCAGATCATATGGACGATGAGAAGCTCCGATAAACCAACACTTGCCATTTTCGCGAGAATCATCAGCAGAATACGAAAAAATACTCTTGCTATATTTTTCAGTGTGTTAAACAGTTTCTTTCAACACTTAGCATATTTGAGCAAAAGTAAGGGTCGATGAGTGTGTAATTTGTCCCATATAGTGAAAAGCAGTTCTGCAGCGCCCCGCGGATGTAGAATCCGAAAGGATTCGATCCACGTACATCATTGTGCCTTTTTGTTTCGTGTCCGTGCCTCGTAAACGAGCACCTTAACACACGTCTCAGATACGTCCTAGACACGTCCCAAATACGTCCCGAACATTGGGACAAACACAATTTTATCTTGTTAATCTATACAATTTATTTGAACGACCCCTCATGTCTAAGCTTGTACTCCCTATTTGGCGGAATTAGAGTAATTAGAACTACTTAATGCAGTATTTGATTAGTAAGTTTATTTAAAGGTGATATTTGATTAATATCCATTTATCTCCAATAAGGTATTTAACTAAAGCTACACATTCTCTACCTTTAGCTAATCACATCCCTTAATGGAAATTGTGCCCTTAAATTCAAAATATAGTTAAAATTGTAACTGAATGCAATTAAACATAATACCATAAAAATCATATACCAAACACATCCGATATAATTATCAAATCCATCTACCAAACACCCTCAACTATTCATACACTTCATTATTTAACACAACTAAAACTAATACCATCTAAGCGTTTAATTTTATTGAGTAGTTGCAGATTTTGTCGTCGTTAACCATGAATGCGTCACTTTTTTTTTTTTTATTATTTTTCCAACAGACTTCATTATTTTCTCACGATTACATCATTCTTTCATAAAATCGTATATCTCAAGCCTTGGGGGGCCTAGCGGTAAGAAGCGAACGCAATACAATGAAGTTGTCTTCGATCTCAAGAGTGTACATCTCACGATCGGAGGCACAGGGACATACCGATGAATAATGTGCATGCACCTCAAAATCTTGACTTGAGCATCGCGGCGAGGAGCGAAGAGCCAGTGGGATCTCTTGCAACGTAGGTTAGGGCACTATTGAGGTTATCGACTGCGTCTTTGTAATTTTTGTTGCAAATTCTCGTGATTTCCTCGTCATGTGGCTTCAAATTTCGAGGAAGTCCCCTCCTAATCGCATCCACGATGGGTTTGCCCTCGGTAACCGTGGTTAGAGCATAGTTAATTGCGTTGGTCATGGCCTCGGGCCATGTAGGGGCATCTTTGGTCATTTCTGAGCAACGGTATTTGTACCGTGCGGGCTTGCAAAGTGGGGTTAGGGCGTTTGTGTTGGGGGAAAATAGTACGATGAATAGGAGGACGGTGATGGAGATTTTGATTTTAGGATTTTGAAACCATCTTTTTTTTAAGGGGGGAAACGTGGGTTTTTTAGGTTTTGTGGATGATGACAATGTTGAGGGGATGGTGTGTTTGTTTGTGTGTTGTAGTATGTATTTATGGAGGCGTGTAAGTGAGAGGAGGATGTAATAATAATAACTAATATCCTTTTCTAGGTTGTGGTGGTGATCTTTAGTTTGTAATAGGATTATGTACATTGACCCAAAACTAAATATTTTCAGGATCCTACTCACATAATCTTGTACAAGGTTGTAATATTTAGTGATTTTTTTATCCAACAAAATATTATACTTTACTAAAATCATCTCATCATTTTCTTGGCCTTTACCATAAGCAATGAAGTCCACAGATCTATATTCTTTTATTAAGGCTCATGGCCTTTGTCAAACCGTTCAATTTGGTCTGCCGATTGAGTCTAATTAGAAAGGAAAATATTAAATAAAATAAAAAAACACCCACTAACATTCCTTACTACTTTTTGTTAATTACTAATTTAGTATTTTTAGTTAATTATTATTTTTACCTTTATTTTAAAATCGATTAAATTTCTTTACTTTATATATGATATTATAACACCATGTGTGCATCTAAGTGTGCAATCAGAGGCGGAGCTACATGAAGTCCAGTGGGTCATTGGACCCCACTGGAATTTTATTTTTTAGTATTAATATAAGGTGATTTTTTAAGGTGGGATTAAAATTAAAAATATTTGCACTATGGGGACCCAATGAAAATATTTAGAAATATAGGGTATGGGATCCAATTTGACTGGACCCACTAACTAAAGTTTTTGGCTCCGCCGGTATGTGCAATGTTCTCTGCCCCAACCCAATACCACCGACAAATTTTTTTTTTCGCCATAATCACACAATTCAAACTATAGTATTATTTACTACGCCTACCTAGGGATGGACCCACTTAGACCCATACCCAAACCCATTAAATAGATGGATATGGACCGTAACCCAATCTTTGATGGGTCCAATTAATTGTGTATGGCCCAAATCCATTAAATCTAACGGGTAAACGGGTCCTTAATTGGGTATTGAACGAATCTTTAACTTTTAGCAGAAAATCAACTAAATGAGCCAATAAATACTTTGTAGTATCAATTGATATAACCATAACAATGATAGCAATAGTCATTAAGCTGTAAATAAAAAAAAAAGTTTGATGTTTAAGAATTATGAAAACCAAAAAACTATTCATTTCATAAGTAGTAAATCCATGCTTCAAGTCCAATCTTCAAATATCATCTTCGAAGTGAGAGGATTGCACATCATCGAGATCCTTAAAATAAATAAGAAAAAAATCTCCAAAAATGATAAGATTATTGTAAATTTTAAAAGTTTCAAAATTATAAACATACCATGTCAAATAAAAAGAAAATGAAAACGTGGTCACAGATTGCATACAAAAACCATAATTTTGGGAAATTGTGGAAAACTGAATGACTAGAATAACTAGGGCTATTCATTCGGTAAAATCCGAACCGAACCAAAAATCAACAATTTGTAACCGAATACTGAACCGAACTCGATACAAACCAAATTTTTTCGGTTTTTCCGGTAACAGATCGAAAAACCGAAAAAAAAACCATTAAGCTTTGGCGAAAAAAATAACATTTTAATACCAAAACCAATTAATTTACATATATATAAATTAATTTATAAATATATGTTAATTAAGTTATTAAATTTCGGTTTTTTTGGTCTTTATTCGGTTAACCGAATTACCGATTTTTACCGATTTTCAGTTTTCGGTTTGGTAATTCATTAACCCGAATTTTGGTAACAATAACCGTTGGTTTAAATTGTTTCGGTAAATGTGTAAATGGGTAATACCCATTTAAGACCCAAACTAATTTAATTGGGTTTGGGTCTGACCCATACCCATTAAATTTAACTATTACAGACCCATTCCAATATTAATGGGTAGGGTCATGTGGGTATGGGCAGGTCCAAAAATATTGCCATCCCTACGCCTACCGAAACACTGAAGAAGGAAAATAATAAAAAAAAAGCATTATCAGAGAACCACATAACATTAATAAATGTGATATATAACATGTCTTCTTGTTATTCTCCTTTTCTTATCATAACATCAACAACAAAACTCTAACGAGATATATCACGAAAAAACATTTCAAGAACTTACCAATACTTCAAGAGAGAGAGAGAGATCAGAGAGACACATGATTTTTGTATTAGCAAGTCTAGGGTTGCAATATGCTATGATTAGATATTTTTATCATTGTTGTAAAAATCGCCCTAGGCGGCCGCCTAGGCGGCGCCTAGGCGCCAGGCGGGCACCAAACGCCCCGAAAACCCTGTAATCGGAGCACTTAGTCGGTGTAACCGAGTAATCGGCGCCTAGGCCGAGTAATCGGCGCCTTGACCGATTTTTAAGCGACTATCGTTAAATAAAAAAAAACTGAAAAAAAAAATTATTAATTAAAACCCTCATCAAAACAATTACACAAGTCATCTCTCCCACTCCACCCCATCCCACTCATTGCAGTGCAGCCACCGTCCGCCGTCGCAGTCCTTGCCGCCAACCTCCGCCGTCGCCGATTGACAGCATCCGTCTCCCATCGTGGACGCCGACTGCTGGGTGGTTGAAAGCAAGGTCAGATTTTCCGTTGTTTGTAGCTTTCGATTTTAATTTTAGGGATTGGAATGGAAACACGGCTGAATAGTGAATCTAAGAAAGGAGACACAACAATAAATAAATATATGTGGGCTTTGCCGTTTGCAATGTTGTTCTAGATTCTAATAGTTTTTTTACTGTACTTGGTTCTTTTTTTTATGATTTGTATATGACGAGAAAAAAATGAATAATTAGTATATGAATCATTCTGTTTTTGGTGATTTTCTATTTCGATTATTCAAGAACGATATCTCACATTTGTGATATTATTTCAGATTTTAGGATGGCAACCTCAAGTGCGGCTTCTCAAAGTGTTTCTCAACCTTCTACTCTGTTTATGCTATCATGTGGTAGTGTAATGCCTCGTATAAACTTTTATGTGAACTACTTTTGATGTTGGAAAATTTGAAATGTTCGAATATTTTTATTTTATTGATGAAAAACAAGTGAATCGCGTAGTTTCCGCCTAGGCCCCCGCCTAGGCGTCTAGGCGCTAGGCCCCCCCTGACCGCTCGACTAGCGCCTAGCGATTTTTACAACATTGATTTTTATTACCTCATGGCCATCGATGGAGGAATCTTTTCTTACATGCCTTATCTTTTTCCAGAACCTTTTTATAGAGCTTGCTCTAAGAACATCTTCTTTTCATAGTTCAAGCTGCTGGGAATGGTGCCTTTTGGGCAGGCTTGGTTATGACTGTTCATGCTCCATACTTGCTGGAATTTTGTGCTATCTTTTAATTCAAAAATATTGCCCGTTGATGATGTCATCGGTTCGTACTCGCTACTCGGGATTTCGGTGGCGGGTCCTATTTAAGAATTCGAGCATATATTTATGTTCACATTGTTTATAAGTGTTTACAGAGATTTCAAGAATCTCACGAGTGGTTTCTTTCCTTGTAATAGAGGGGGATCAAAGGCTGGTTGCTTCGCACACAGCCTATAAAGTCTCCATGGGGACTCTATACTAAAAAGGATGATCAAGAAAAACCCTAGTTTTCACTTGAAAGTAAGGTAAGAAATATATATATATATATATGTAATATATGTAAGTACCTGGAATGTCTTGATAGCATGTTTATTGATTCTCATGATCAAGAAACCCTAGTTTCAACTTGTATTTTGGTATTGTTCAAAGAGATTGATGAAGATGGGTCGAAGAAGAAGAAGAATATGAATGACGATTTGATGATTTTAGGGATCATCTTATAACGTGCAAATGGTGATTCAATACTTTTCTTTTCTTTTCTTGGGGTTGTCCTTTATCGTGACAATTGTGACTGGTTGTGCATTATTTATGAACTAGTAAAACCTGCACACCCTACGTGTGTGAAAAAAAATAGATCAATAATACTAAAAATAGCCTTAACCTGTTGGACTGTGTATGGAGTTGTGGATAGATTTTAGTCTCTTTATTTTTCAATTATTATTAGTTGTAGAAAAAATTAATTAGAGTCCTTGTATTAGTATAGCAAGTTGGCAGTTAAGAGGTTGCCCTACGACCCTCTAAACAAATATCTGTAACTTTCAGTATCTTTTTTACCTTTATTAGTATTAATAAATATAAAGATATGACACTTGTCAAATTATGATTTGTTAATTGGCTGATTTTACACATTATAGAATGAAAGTGACGGTTTGTATCCCTGGCTGAGCATTTATATAATATAATAATAGTATAGATAAAATAAATCAAACAATTAAATAATTTCCCACAACCTCCCACAACCGGTTGGTGAACAACCTGGTTCACAAGCGGTTGTGCACAGTTTTCAATAAACTGTTTATATATGTTTTACGAATTTTTATGGGGTTATGGGAGTTTTTCTCTCCTCCTGGACGAAAATACGAAACTGACTCTCAATGTCCCAGTTTCATCTAACATGTGTTTCACCATTGATGATTCGAACTGAGCATTGATATATAATAGAATCGTTATATTAGAATAGAAATATATGGACTCTCTGTAAAGCGACACGTGTCCCACATCAAAAAGACTTTTAGACCTTGGCTCAGTTGTTTGCTCGCGTGACACGTCGCTATAAGAAATAATAATGTAAAAACTAAAACTACCCACTTCCTCTCCTCATGGACGAAAATACGCAACTAACTCTCAATGTCCAATTTCATCAGGGATCGATCTATCCCACTGACCTCTTCATGCATCCAATATTTGATCCTCGAATTCCTGCTAGACATAGATCAAACAACAATCCGATGAAAATTTGGATACATTTTGCTTTCTTTGTATTAACACATAATTAAAATTATAATAGTACATTAAATTATATGAGATAGTACAAAAGACTAGAGGATGACATTTTAAACTTGAAGTATCAAGAGGATGACATTTTCTTTTCTTTTAAAAAAATTAGAGCATCGAGGTTTTGATAAAGTTATAGCAGTTAAATGTTTAACGAAATTGTAGTATAACGCCATTGATGATTCAAACTCATCTTGATCGATCCCTGATGAAATTGACACTGAGAGTCAGTTTCGAATTTTCGTCCATGAGGAGAGCAAGTGGGTAGTTTTATTTTGTAAATTATTATTCTTATAGCGACGTGTCACGCGAGCAAACAAATGAGCCAAGATCATAAAAGTCATTTTGGTGTGGGATAAGTGTCGCTTTTACAGACTCCATACATTTTGTTTCTAATATAAACGATAAAAGTCATCTCCCACTCGGGACGGCCCTCACCCTCTGGGTCGTCACGTGGCGGATAAGAAGTCTGGGCCTCGTCTCGCAGGAGAAAGGGACCTCAAGCCGGTGTACTTTTCACGTAGCGGAGTATCCATTTCACTGCTTTTAAGTGATCAACCGTATGACTTCGAAGGTGTTGACTTACAAGATTTGCGGCAACCAATAAATCTGGACGAGTGATAGCGAGATACTGTAGTGCACCAACCAAAGAGCGATAGAGAGTAGGATTATCAAAAAGCGGGTCTGATGAAGAAGCTGGCATCCGGGTGCTAATGGTGTCGAAACGGGTTTGGAGTCCTCAAGAGCTGCTCGTTGAAAAATATCACGTGCATACTTTGCCTGATTTAGAAAAATTCCGAAAGATGTATACGTAAACTCAAAGGCCCAAAAAATAACTTAGCTTACCCATGTCTTTAATTGAAACCTCCTGACCCAGGCGAGCAATGAAGCTTGTAAGCTGTCGGGAGAATTGCCTGGGAGGATGAAATCATCAACGTAGTAAAAAATATAACGTAGTTGTGCCAGGCGTATATAAAAATAACGATGAGGCCGGGCGACTACATGTGAAGCCAACACTCAAGAGAAAATCGCTAAGCCTTTGGAACCACACATGAGGAGCCTGTTTCAGCCCGTAGAGTGCATTCTTAAGTCGACAAACATGATCTAGAAATCGAGCATCTATGAATCCAGGCGGTTGTTCCATGAACAAAAGTTTTGTCAAAACCCATATAAAAAAAAAGGCAATTTTACATCTAATTGATGAAGAGGCCAATTGTGAAGAACTGCAATAGTGAATACAATTCGAATAGTGGATGCTCGAACAGCAGGACTGAAGCATGAGAATAAATCTAACCCTGGAACCTGACTAAACCCCTGAGCAACAAGTCTCCCCTTATGTTTTTTCAATGGAGCCGCCAGCCTGAAATTTTAGTACGAAATACCCATTTTGATCCAACAACGTTAGTGTTCGAAGGGCGTGGAACCAAATCCCAGTTTGATTTGAGTGAAGAGCAGAAAGTTCTTCGTTCATAGCAGCAACCCAGATAGGATTCTTCAGTGCAGATTGACTACTAGAGGTTCATTCACTGCTATGAGTGCATTAAATAACCAAGTATGGGCATAATTAGTCACGTACTTCGGCTTGAAAATTCCTGACTTAGCTCGAGCCTGCATTGGATGAGAAGGAACTGCAGCATTGGAAGAGGAATTTGGTACTTCCAATGATGTGGTAGGAAGATCTGCAAGCGACTCAGGTGAAGAATGGTTGAGATTATCTGAAGCAGGTTCTGATATAGGTATGTTTGGAGAAGACTCATCACACATAACACAAGGATCGAACTCGAAGACACATCAGATTGAGTATTGGGCTGATTCGAGTCTCGACCAAGTTAGTAGGCTCCAAAAATTCTGAAATTGGTAAGGATGAAGTGTTGGACCTCTTCATAAGGCTTGAGAATGGAAATGAAACCTCATCAAATTTAGCGTGACGAGAAATATAAATGTGAGTAGATATAGGATCATAACATGGAACCCTTTGTGTGAGCAACTATAGCCAAGAAACCACGCATGCTACGCATCGTGGCTGAAACTTATTTGCTGTATAATCTCGAAGGCATGGATAGACCCGTCAAACAAACGGATGAAAATTATTGAAGTTTGGAGCAGTCGAGAAAACCAATTCAAAGGGAGATTGCCCGTCGAGAACTTTTGATGGAAGTCGTTTGATGATATAAAGAGTTGTACTGAAGGCGTCAACCCATTATTTTAATGGAGCGTGAGAATGAAACAACATTGCCAAACCTTTACTATATTGGGACAAACTACGATACGTTCACGTGCCTGTTCGGGACATTCGCCTACCGACGGATGCCTTTTGGACTTTGCAATGCTCTGGCAACCTTCCAACGTTGCATGATGGCTATCTTCGATAAACTAATCTGTGACGGAATAGAGGTATTCATGGCTCGATTTTGATGACTCGTTCGAGGTATGCTTAATTAACTTAAAGAAAAGTGCTTCAGCGATTCAAGGAAACAAACCTTGTGCTAAATTGGGAGAAATGTCATTTTATGGTAAGAGAGGGTATCGTTTTAGGTCATAAAATATCGTCGAGAGGTATCGAGGTAGATAGAGCTAAAATAGAAACCATAGAACGATTACCTCCACGTTCGTCGGTAAGGGCAATTAGGTTTCCTAGGACATGCTGGGTTTTATCGTAGATTTATCAACGATTTTTCTAAAAGTGCTAGACCTTTAACGCGCTTGCTTGAGAAAGACATGCCTTACGAATTACACCCGAATGCATGAATGTTTTTACCATACTTAAGGATAAGCTAATTAATGCCCTGTTATGGTAGCCCCTGATTGGAGCCTACCGTTCGAACTAATGCGCGATGCAAGTGATTTTGCTGTAGGTGCAGTTTTAAAAGGCAGCGACGGGAAAAGCATTTTTCAGCCAATACACTATGTGAGCAAAACTCTAAACGATGCCCAGGCGAATTACACTACCACAGAGAAGGAGATGCTCGCAGTCGTATTCGCCGTCGATAAATTCCGTCCATATCTCTTTATCTCAAAAGTCATCATCTACAAGGATCATTCGGCCCTCAAACACCTCTTCGCGAACCGGATGCAAAACCGAGGCTTATCTGATGGATTATGTTACGCCAAGAGTTCGACGTGGAATTTCATGACCAAAAGGTATTGAGAATTGTGCAGCCGATCACTTATCAAGACTCGAAGACGCAACCCACGAGGCTACCAACGAGGAAATAATCCGAGACCATTTTCCCGACGAGCATCTATATGCTATACGTGAGGTATTCGATGAAACCCCATGGTATACCGATTTTGGTAACTATCTTGTCGCTAGGATCATGCCAAGGGATACCCAAGTCATCAGAGAAGAAACTCTTCTCGGACTTGAACTATTATTTTTGGAATGATCCGTATTTGTTTAGGGTTGCGCGGACAAGATAATCCAACGATGCGTGTCCTTTCCCGAGACGGTTTAAAATCTTGAGCCAGTGTCATTCGGGGCCATGTGGAGGACATTACAAAGGTAATCGAATTGCACAAAAGGTACTCGAATGCCATTTTTATTGGCCCTACGATTTTCAAAGACGCTCTAAAATACGTAGAGGAATGTGATAGGTGCCACGGACAGGTAATATTCTAAGCGAAATGAAATGCCTCATAATTTTATTCTTGTGTGTGAAATATTTGACGTCTTGGGCATTGATTTTATGGGTCCGTTTCCTACCTCTTTGAAGAATCAATATATCCTAGTTGCGGTTGATTATGTTTCAAAATGGATAGAAGCACGAGCTCTACTTACGAATAATGCTAGGGCAGTCGTCAAATTTTGAAATCTTTATTTTCACGATTTGGTTCACCTCGTTGCATTACTAGCGACAAAGGTACGCATTTCTGTAATACTCATTTGCGAGAACACTCGAGAATACGGCGTAAAACATAGTGTTACCACTGCGTACCATCCTCATGCGAGCGCCAAGCAGAAGTCGTAAACAGGGAGCGAAAGCGCATACTCGAAAAGACCGTGGAGCATCGTAGGCGAGATTGGCCAAACAAATTCAACGGCGACTTGTCGCGTACCGGACAGCATACAAGACGTCTATCGGATCCACGCCCTACATACTTGTTTATGGGAAATCTTGTCATCTACCCGTCGAGCTAGAACATAAAGCGTACGTGAAAGATACTTCATTAAGCTCATATACATACACATACACGTTTCCTTTCAAAACCCAAGAACACATATTTGTTCTCTCACCACGTGTTCGATCAAAGTACTCAGTGAAGAACGCGATTAACTTCGAAGTTGAATTCAGGGAAGTATGATGTATTCGATGTTAGTTACGTGCTTTGTTGTGATCATATGAGTAGCTAAATACTGTGTATTTGAGATGAGATGAACCCTAGCGAGATCGATCGTATGTTTAAGTGTATTGATGTTTTGTTGTTGTTATACTCGTCTATGAGCATATGATTTTGATTAGGGGTGAGCAAAAATATCCGAAAATCGGATTCCGATCCGTATCCGATTTTCAAAACCCGGAAAAACGGATATCCGGTTTAAAAAAACCGGATCGGATATCCGATCCGATTTTTTTTTAAAATAAACCGGATCGGATACGGATAGTGTTTGTCTAAAAACCGGATATCCGTATCCGATATTTAAAAAAATAAAAAAAAAATAATAAAAATAGTTCAAAAAGAAAATGAAGGTCCAAAAAGGAAAAAAAAATCATCAAGTAGAATATTTAAATTTATATTACTTTATTATTGCAAAAAACTTTGTTAGAGAATTGAGATAAAAAAAACATAAAAACATCGAGATGTAAGTTAAAAATTAATGTGTATTTGTTGTATTGTGTTTATTATTTATTATGTAATTTTGAATTATAAATTCACATATTGTGTGAATTACTATGTGTAGATATTAGAAAATATATTTTTTTAATGTGATAAGAAATAAAAAAATATGATTTTTAAAAGAAAAATAGTAAAAAATATAAGAAAAATAAATTTAAAACCGGATGTGGATATCCGGTATAATATCCGAATAAACCGGATATCCGTTTTCGGATATCCGATTAAAACCGGAGCGGATACGGATACCATTTTTCAATATCCGAAAATCCGGATATCCGAATTTCGGATATCCGAAAAAACCGGATATCCGGTTTTGGTCAACCCTAATTTTGATTATGTCTATGCGATTAAAATCATCTAGTTAGCTTGGTCATGTCTATATGTTTAAGTTAATGTAGTCCGGGAAATCGTACGCTACACTCGAGAGAGGGGCGAACGATTAAACCACTAGTAAAACGAGCAGAATAAACTCATCGCTAGAGATAGGTTTAACTTCCCTGCCGGATTAGAGTCAAATCTAATAGCAGGATTCATCGTGTTCTAATACGATCTTCGTTTAAGTAGTCAGGGAAGCTTGCCCAGTTACTAACTCGTTGATTAGTTGTTTACGATCATAATATGGTAAGGCACAGTTTTGTCAGCTATATAACTCGTATACATGTAGTAGGAATCTCCACGGTCTAATGATAACTTTGTTTACGTACACTTGATAGTTTTTTCGGTCGAGCTAGTGGGATTCGATTTCTCAAATACGTTTGTTTCCATGAGGGTTTTCTTCTCCGTAATAATTTGTTAAGTTGTATTTCCTAAGTATTGTTATTTACCATTTCAACAATTAACGTTCGTACTAGGATATTTAAGCAAAAGTTTTTCTATGGTGCATAGTTCTCTTGGGATTCAATACTCGAATATTCGCTACGTCTATGCTATTTCTATAGGTACACTTGCCTGTTGAGCTATGATAGTTTGTTAGTATTCGTTTTATTTTATTACTAGATCCGTTCGATCAGCCGCCCCGTCCCGCCCCGCCGGCCGTTTTGACAGTCTAAATATAACATCTATATTACAAATATATCTTTATATATATAAAAGGATGAGTTGACTAGTTTATCGCCAGTTTCCAACCGATTTCAGGTCATTCCTTAACTTATTTAATAATTAAATAACAGCCTTTAAGTGTCCTAGTGGAGAAGTATTTCATTGGTTTATCAAAACGGTGTTCTTATCTTCATTTTTTTTCCATCGTTTATGACAGAAATATATATATATATATATATGAAAAAATATATATATGCCTACTGATGTTTATGAATTCGGCTTATAAAAATTTATGCTTCTTTTCACAAATGCTAAGTGTGGTGACTTAGATATGCCTACTGATGTTTGTGTCGAGTATGCATATATATATATATATATGAAGATGTAAATGTGCCTAAGAGGGGGTGTTGATTAGGCTTATAAAAATTTATGCTTCTTTTCACAAATGCTAAGTGTGGTGACTTAGATATGCCTACTGATGTTTGTGTCGAGTATGCCTGATATATCCTAGTACGTCGGATGTGCGTCGGGTCTGTCTCACAGCGATATAGAAATAACAGAAAAGTAAAATGCGAGACAGGATTTTTATAGAGGTTATATCCCCAACTGGGGTTTACTCCTCTCCTTGGGATTTGCTTCCCAAGAGTTTAACCAATCACTATAATGCACCGTAGCTGGATACAAAACTGATTGGTTAGCCCAATACACAACCGAAACAAGTCAAACACTAGCCACTACTAGGTTACCACACGCCGAGTTTCGTTCCTCGGAATCTCCTTGATCCCGACAGACACAGCTCGCTACGAAGGGCCCCCGGACTTGTCCTTCCCTTCACGTGTGCGTAAACGTCGACCTTGCCTCCTTGGTATTGCTCACGTCCGAAGACAGAATATATGGCAGGGATGATGGAATGTCACTCGCTCAGTGATGGATATGCAAGTTAACGCTCAGGTGGCAAGAAAGCTATCACAAGTGAAAAGCTCAGGAATCTCTTAGTATCTCTCTGCTCAAAAATCTCTCGTAGGCTTAAATTCGCAAATTCTCGTATTTGAAAATCTGAAGCAGCTCATATATAATCCTTTTGAAATAGCACTTCACATGGAAAGCCATATCAAACAATAATCACAAAATCAAGTGTAGTTTCCATGTAGCTTTCGAGTCAATCATACCATATAAAACATGCTCCACATTCAATTCATCACAACGGTCATATAGCACATTTAAAGCATAAGTATTTTCCATATAGTGTTTTAATTTCGTTGTCAAGCTCATTCAACCACTTCACGTATATTTCCATTTCAGTACTTTCCATAAGTGATTTCCTGCTATCAGCTTCTAGTAAGGAGTTACTCCAGATTTACTTCCTAAGTATGGCACGCAAGATAGCAATACATCAGCACGTTTTCCATGTAAGGCTTATAGCATTTAATCATTATATTTACCATATTTAGCACCCAAATCAGATCAGAGCTTAATTAAGTCGATTTATCATATCATGGCTTCGACTTTCCTTATATCAGATATCACCCCGTTATAGCACATACCATATAAGAGCAACTTATCCACAAAGTAATCAAATCAAATCTTTTCTAAATATAATATCCAATCAGCATAAGGAAAGATATCAATTCACTATTTCACATTTAATTCAGTTAAGGGCATGCAAGGTTCGTACATATAATTTTCGTCCAGGAATAACGAATTTCAAACAGATATATCACTTTCCATATATAAACAAGCATATTTTCCATATATAGCTCAGTAGGATATCTCATGCATTATTTCCATATATAACACAGAACGATATATCCTATCTCATGGACTGTCTATAACGTGCGATCACCTAGTTCCATCAAATCATCACAGAATCACACGCAATTCAATATTCAACACTTAATCGATTTATAGCTCATAAACAATGCATGGTTGAATATTATCAAGATCATAGACATTTTATTTGTTCCAAATCGAATTGCTTATTTTATAGACCAATGTCATCATAATTACATCGTTCATCAAAACTCTCTAACATACATGGACCAAAAAGGTCAACATTCTCCCCCTTTTTGATGATGACATGTAATTGATACCGCACGAAAGCAAGTAAGCATATTCGATCACGCAAGTCCTAGCACATATGTCTAAAGTGTTCCGTAGTTGCAAAAAGCATGTGATATTTCTAATCACATATGATACACATTTGCTCCCTGCCTAAGTACAGTTATCTCTATGACATGCTAAGATATATCTTGAACTAATTTTGCTCCCCCTGTCTAAATGCGGATATATCCTATCTTTTCCTATGTTTATATCTTAAGTACCAAAAATTTCGAAATTACCCGTGAGTGTGCTCCCCCTGCCTAAGTGCGCATTTTCCAAGCATGGTTTCCAGCAATCATGTAATTATAGCAGCAGGCACTTAGCACTTATCAAGAAATTTCACGCAAGTCAAATTGCACAGTTAAGCATTAGAGTATGAGATCAACATATGATATATCCGTAGATCAGAGCAAAGATGTTAAGCATAGGAGATATATCATAATAGCAGCAAAATATTATATTAGGGTTCAACGAGCCTCCTAATCATCACTTACTACTAAAACACTTAGACGCTAAACGCCTAAACTTACCTTACTACTCCCCCTTCATTATCAAAAAGGCGGGAGGGATACTTAAAACTGACTTACGGAATATCCTAAGACCAACTAAGAGCAGAACTAAATATGATAGGCAGCCTACTGGCTGGAAGAGGAGTCAGAAACAGCGGGTTTTGGAAGGGATTGCTTGACGAGCTTGGAGCTTGGAGATTTTCAGCGACATTTCGGTATACTGTTCTTTGATCTTGCGGAATCGCTTCTGATTGTCAGCTTTGATATCGGAGATACCTTGGCGCAACAAGGAGATTCCTGTCTTCCCGACGCTGAGCTCATCTTCGTATCCTCATCATCGTCGCTTTTCACCTTTGCCTTTCCCTTCGCAGCAGCTCGCTTCTGGGCGCTATCCACTAACCTGACTTCTTGGCCTTGAACCAACCTTGGCTTTTTGTGTAGTGGATCCCCATGCGCTTCAAGGTCACTCGGTCCACGATGTGGACGGATTTGTCTTCCCAACCAGACGGCAAACACAATGCCTTCGCACTCAAATAAGTGAGTGAGTAGCATGCCATAAGGCAACGCTTTGTCTCTGCTTTCGAAAGCCGTGCTTCAGGATGACATATCCTAGGTTGAACTTGAGATTCTGGGAGACCATGTAGACCGCGAAGGTACTCATGAAGTTCACATCGTCGCGAGTGGCCGCCGCTACCGATTTTGGCACTCCAGAGGGTCATGTTTAGAAGTTTGTGCAGGAAGAAGTAGTCGATAGGAGCTAATTCAGAGCTTCACCGTCAGAGAAACGGGGTTTTGTGCGGGTATTCCGAGGGTACGAAGGACATTACTGAGATCGAACTCATCAGCGTGGCACCAATCATTCATGTCGTAATGACAGAGACCTCATCAGCAACTCCTAGCATGGCATTCATCTTTTGAGTGGTCCACTCGATCTTATGGCCTAGAACATAGGAACTGACCTTGACATTTCCTTCGGACCTCATCGTAGTCGAAATTTGCGTAGAAACAGTTTGACGACTTCAGGGAGAAGGGTGTGTTGAGACTCAGGAATTGCTCCCATCCAAAGTCCTTAAGCCAGGTAATAACCGTTCCAGACGGCAACTTGTCGAAATCCACTCCGCGACCGCGAGCGATATCTCTGTTGCTGAAGCTTTTGTAGGTGATGCGGTTGCTTTCTGTCAGAAAGAAGCAGTTGAACTGGAATCTCGCTGGGTTTGGACAGATCAACAGACGGGATGTCAGAGGGTTTTGAAACTGGTGGAGGAGATGGCGAGGCCTCTTCAAGTGGTGAAGGAGATTTTAAGGTTTCTGGTGGAGTTTGGGATCGCGGGGTGATTTCTGGGTTTCCTCATGAACATCTTCAGGAACTTCTTGACTGGAGGCAGATTTTTCTGGTTCGGGTGACTTGGATTTCTTGGTCTTCTTCTTCTTCTGGCGGTCTTGGAAGGAGTTGAGATCTTTCGGAAGATTTGCTTTGGAACGGGTTTTGCGAGCAGAAGGCGAGGCTTGTTTTGGTGATCTGGAGGGCGAGTCCAGCAAGGTTTCGTCGGTGTCGGACATGGGTTCCTTACGTTTCCGGCTTGATGATTCAGGATTGACAGCTTTGGAAGTTTTGGCCATTTTCAAGAATTAGGTTTTGGAAGAAAGTTTGGAGAGGATGATGAATGTTGGAGAAGATGACGATTTTGGATCTTTAAAGAGAGGAGAGTCGGTTTATTTTTGGAAGAGATAAGGATGGATTCGAAATTTTGAAATTCGAAATTTCAAAGTAGAGATAGTGGAGAAAACTATAAGAAATATCGGACTGATTTGACGGGATCTCATAATTAAGGAAGGATGTGACGGGACTGGATAGGAATATATTTTGAATAAATGAGTTCCCTAAAATAACTGAACGGCTGAAATGATATCCACGCGTTTCTTCCTTAATAACCTAATCACATTTAAGGACAAATCCAGAAGATCGGATATTCCTAAATAAACTAGATGGCTGAATTAATGTCTTGGAAGGAATAACTACGAATTTCTTCCTAAAATACGAGAATCACACTTAAGGAGAAGATCTATAAGATCCACGAAAATATTCTAAGGGCTGAACGAATATCTTAAGATAGGGTAACTATGAATTTCTATCTAAAATAGAATAACCTAGAGGTGAAGATAGAATTAGGCAGATTTACTAACCTTATTTAGCTCGATAATTCCCAATCGATCACGGATGTCGCAGAATCTTGCCTCAATTAGGGGTTTTCGTGAAGATATCAGCGAGCTGATCATTTGTTCCTACGAATTCCACACTGATATTCCCCTTCTGAACATGGTCTCGTATGAAATGATGCTTTACCTCAATATGCTTAGTACGAGAGTGATGCACGGGATTCTTAGTAATACTAATGGCACTAGTGCTATCACACCTAATAGGAATTTTGTCATAACTTAACCCGAAATCACTAAGGGTTTGTTTCATCCAAAGAACTTGTTGACAACAATTTTCTAAGACCATATATTCAGCTTCGGTTGTGGAGAGGGCGACATCATTTTGCTTTCTACTAGACCAAGTAACTAGGGAATTTTCAAGTAATTGGGAAGTTCCACTAGTACTTTTCCTATCTTCCCTACAGCCGGCATAGTCGGCATCGGAATATCCCATTAATGGGAATTCTTTCGTATGAGAGTACCACAAACAGTACCCTTGATATATCTAAGTATACGCTTGACTGCTGTCAAGTGAGATTCCCTAGGGTCAGACTGATATCTCGAACACATACCAACAGCAAACTTGATATCAGACGACTAGCAGTTAAGTAAAGAAGGCTACCGATCATACCTCGATATTCCGTTTGATCAACTGGTATACCTGATTCGTCACTGTCTATTTTGGTAATCTCATGCATGGGAGTGGAAATCGCTTTGGAATCGTTCATCCCGAATTTGATCAGTAATTCCTTGCTGTACTTAGTCTGGGATACAAAGGTTCCACCGTCAAGTTGCTTTATTTGCAACCCAAGGAAGTAGTTCAGCTCGCCCATTAAGCTCATCTCAAATTCCTTCTGCATAGACTTAGAGAATTTCTCGCAAAGAAGGATATCAGTACTACCAAATATGATATCATCAACGTATATTTGTACCAGTATCATGTGATCTCCTTCATACTTAATAAACAGCGTGTTTATCAATAGTTCCAGTCGAAAATCCTAGGTCAATTAAGAACTTACTTAGTCTTTCATACCATGCCCTAGGAGCCTGCTTTAAACCATATAATGCTTTATTTAATTTAAAACATGATTTGGAAAATCTTCCCTAGCAAAGCCTGGTGGTTGTTCTACATAAACCTCCTTATTTATAAAGTTATTTAAAAATGCACTTTTTTACGTCCATTTGAAAAAGTTTAAAACGTTTAAAGCATACATATGCAAGTAAGACACGTATAGACTCTAATCTAGCTACGGAGCAAAGGTTTCATCGAAATCAATACCTTCCTCTTGGGAATAACCTTTTGCAACTAACCTCGCTTTGTTCCTTGTGACATTACCATGTTCATCGAGTTTGTTGTGGAAGACCCATTTGGTTCCTATAATTGATTTCTCATCTGGTCTCTCTACGAGTGTCCACACTTGACTCTTTTCGAATTGAGATACATCTTCCATGGCAGAGACCCAGGATATATCATCCAAAGCTTCGTGGACTGTCTTTGGTTCCATCATTGAGAGCATACGTCATGAGATTCCTCCGTATCTTGATTTGTGTTGTCGCTCGAGTTTTGATTCCAGATCTGATGTTTCCTATTACTTGATCTGTTGGATGACTGGAAGCATGCTTCCATTTCTAGGTTGCAGCTCATCAGCTTCTGGTTCCAGTGTCTGAACATTTTCGTCTTTGGGAATATCTTCCTCAATGTCTTTAGTATCCTATAATTCTGCACATGGCAAATCTATACCTTCCTCATCAGTAGCATCTGCGTTAGGTATCTCATCAAAGGTAACATGTATGGATTCCTGAACAGTCAGCTTTCTTTATTATAAACCGATATGCCTTAGAGTGAAGACTGTAACCAAGGAATATCCCTTCATCAACCTTAGAGTCAAATTTTCCTCTCTTATCTCTATCGTTCAGATAAAACATTTACATCCAAACACACGAAAGTAACCTATATTTGGAGTTCTACCATGCCAGATTTCATAAGAGGTTTTCTTTAATATCGGCCTAAGGAAAACACGATTTGACACATAACAGCTGTACTAACGGCTTCCGCCCAGAACTGTTTAGGAATATCATACTCATGTAACATAGACCTAGCCATTTCCTGTGATACCCTATTTTTACGTTCAACTACGCCATTCCGTTGGGGAGTTATAGGGGCAGAGAAGTTATGACTATATCCATACTGATCACAGAATGATGCAAATGATTTACTATCAAATTCCAGTCCGTTATCACTGCGTATCCTACATAAGTTTGTTTCTTTTTTCATTTTCAAGTCTCTTGACTAGCGATGCAAAGTTATCTAGTGCCTCATTCTTATGTGCAAGGAATATCACCCAAGTATACCTGGAGTAATCATCAACGATGACAAAGGCATATCTTTTACCTCGCAGAGACATCGTCTGAACAGGACCAAAAAGGTCGAGATGCAGCAGTTCTAGAGGTCTGGATGTGGATATCACATTCTTTGCTCTGAACGATGTCTTGGTCTGCTTGCCCATTTGGCATTCCTTGCATTTTTTGTCCTTGACGAACTTTATGTCAGGAACACCTCGCACCAGTGCATTGCTTGTAATGTGAGACTCCATGTTGGCATGTCCTAAGCGTCTATGCCATAACCAGGTGTTATCCTGTGTAACTGCTAAGCACTTGACGTCTTGGTCAGTGATATCATCAAGAGTTATGCAATAAATATTCCTATCCCTAGATGCACTAAACAGTACCTTATCATTGTTTCTAACAACACACTTATCATTTTCAAAGGTTACCGTATGACCCTTATCACATAATTGACTAATGCTGATGAGATTATGTTCTAGAGTCTAAACTAACCATACGTCATCTATAGTATTATGTAAAGTGTTACCAACAGTTCCAACCCCAATGATCTTAGCTTTAGTGTTGTCGGCCTAGGAGACATATCCTCCATCGTAGGCTTTCTCCGACACAAACTTACTGATATCACCTGTCGTATGGTGGAACACCCACTGTCGAGGTACCACTTGTTCTTTTTGCTGGATTTTCTTCTTTGTACCTGCATGAATCATTTTCTTTTCTGAGGTGCCCAACTTTGATTGGGTCCTAAATGGTTAGCAGCAAAAAAACTTCTGTTCACACGTGATATATCATGTGTTACAGACTGTGATCTCTGGAACACTGATTGATCAGTATTAGAACCTTCAGGAACCTTCTTTGGACTCCAGACATATCTAGCTTTATCAGCTCTCTTCAGAAAACAGTGGTTAGCATAATGACCGTGACGGCCGCACGAAAAGCACTTAGGTTTTCTAGCAGTAGGTGGTGCAACATGCTTATGTGTCATGGAATATCCTAGTCCTGTTTTTCCTATATTTCTGGGAATACTGAGTAGCATATCAAGATTTTGTTGTCCCTCAAGAAGTTTATCATTAGTACGACATTTTTCTTCGAGGAAATCCTTAAGAACAGACATGTCTCTAGATATATTTTCTTTCTTCCTAGGCTTTTCGCAAATACACAAGGCTTTCTCTTCTTTAAGGGTTTCTAGCTCGGCTCTCAAGCGCTCATTTTCTAGATCTGTTTGATGCTTCTCTCTAGCTACGTCATCTCGTTGCCTAACCAGACTCTTTACTTGTGAGTTGAGTGACTTGATCCTTTTTTCGGCGTTTTGAATTATTTCAACATCTCTTCCTTTTCATCTACTTTAGGGACTGAGGAAGCGTTATCATGAGATTCATCTTGCCTAGCATATAATTCATTTACAAATAATATTTTCTTAATGGTAGATGATCTGATACCTGATCATCGTCAATGGCCATGTAGGCGAGATCTTCCTCCTCTTCACTTTCGGCCTCTTCCCAGTTAGTGACCATGGCTTTCTGCTTCTTTACCTTTTTGTCACCATTTTCCATCGGGCAGTTTGAGGCGAAGTGGCCTGGCCTATTGCATTTGAAACATTTTTGCACGTTGTTCCCGGATGATGATATTACCTTGTTCCTGGGTTGGAATTTGGAGTTTCCCTTGAACTTCCTTTTCATCCGAAACTTTTCAAACTTTCTGGTCAGCATGGCGATCTGCTCCATTAGGTCCTCCTCAGTTTCTTCTTCACCTTCAGTGTCATTCTCTTGTTCGGTGTTGAAGGCAATGTTGGCTGGTTTCGGACTGTTGGTTTCTCTTTGATGGAGATCTGAGTCATCTTGTAGGTAGTGAGAGATCCATCAGTTCTGACACGGAAAGTTCGTCCAGGTCCTTTGCTTCGTAGATGGCAGTTACTTTGGGATTCCATTCTCTTGGAAGAGATCTCAGTATTTTCCGCACTTTCTCACCGTCCGGTATTTTCTTTCCCAACGAGAACATTTGATTGATGATGTTCATGAATCTCGCGTACATGTGACTTATGGTCTCGCTGTCCTCCATTTTTGAACAGCTCGTATTGGTGGGTCAGGAGAGCTATTCCTTCTTGTACAACTCGAGTGGTTCCCTCATGTGTGACATGAAGCATGTCCCACATATCCTTGGCAGATTCACATGAACTCACACGATTGTATTCTTCTCTTGTAAGCGCGCAGGCGATCATGTTCTTAGCTTTGGCATTCAAGGATATTCCACGCTTGTCTGTTGCATCGTACTCAGAACCTTTCTTTGGGTTTCCATCCGCCTTCTTGCGATTGTACGGTCCAGTAGTGATGATATCCCATAGGTCATAGTCAGTAGCAAGCAGGAATTCCTTCATACAGTTTTTCCATATAGCATAGTTTGTTCCATTGAAGAGTGGTGGCCTAGAATGGGATTGTCCCTCTGCAAAAACATCAAACACGAAGAAGCCATTAGATCTTTAACTCAGGCTTGTTAGGCCCGTCGTTTGAGTAACCCGCTCTGATACCAAATGAAGATTAAATGTGCCTAAGGGGGGGGGGGTGAATTAGGCTTATAAAAATTTATGCTTCTTTTCACAAATGCTAAGTGTGGTGACTTAGATATGCCTGATGTTTGTGTCGAGTATGCCTGATATATCCTAGTACCGTCGGATGTGCGTCGGGTCTGTCTCACAGCGATATAGAAATAACAGAAAAGTAAATGCGAGACAGGGTTTTTATAGAGGTTATATCCCCAACGGGGTTTACTCCTCTCCTTGGAGATGCTTCCCAAGAGTTTAACCAATCACTATAATGCACCGTAGCTGATACAAACTGATTGGTTTGCCCAATACACAACCGAAACAAGTCAAACACAAGCCACTACTAGGTTACCACACGCAGAGTTTCGTTCCTCGGAATCTCCTTGATCCCGACAGACACAGCTCGCTACCGAAGGGCCCCCGGACTTGTCCTTCCCTTCACGTGTGCGTAAACGTCGACCTTGCCTCTTTGGTATTGCTCACGTCCGAAGACAGAATATATGGCAGGGGATGATGAATATCACTCGCTCAGTGATGGATATGCAAGTTAACGCTCAGGTGGGCAGAAAGCTATCACAAGTGAAAAGCTCAGAAATCTCTTAGTATCTCTCTGCTCAAAATCTCTCGTAGGCTTAAATTCGCAAATTCTCGTATTTGAAAATCTGAAGTGCAGCTCATATATAATCCTTTTGAAATAGCACTTCACATGGAAAGTCATATCAAACAATAATCACAAATCAAGTGTAGTTTCCATGTAGCTTTCGAGTCAATCATACCATATAAAACATGCTCACATTCAATTCATCACAACGGTCATATAGCACATTTAAAGCATAAGTATTTTCCATATAGTTTTCAATTTCGTTGTCAAGCTCATTCAACCACTTCACGTATATTTTCCATTTCAGTACTTTCCATAAGTGATTTCCTGCTATCAGCCTCTAGTAAGGAGTTACTCCAGATTTACTTTCTAAGTATGGCACGCAAGATAGCAATACATCAGCACGTTTTCCATCTAAGGCTTATAGCATTTAATCATTATATTTACCATATTTAGCACCCAAATCAGATCAGAGCTTAATTAAGTCGATTTATCATATCATGGCTCGACTTTCCTTATATCAGATATCACACCCGTTATAGCACATACCATATAAGAGCAACTTATCCACAAAGTTAATCAAATCAAATCTTTCCTAAATATAATATCCAATCAGCATAAGGAAGATATCAATTCAATATTTCACATTTAATTCAGTTAAGGGCATGCAAGGTTCGTACATATAATTTTTCGTCCAGGATAACGGATTTTCAAACAGATATATCACTTTCCATACATAAACAGCATATTTTCATATATAGCTCAGTAGGATATCTCATGCATTATTTCCATATATAACACAGAACGATATATCCTATCTCATGGACTTTCTATAACGTGCGATCACCTAGTTCCATCAAATCATCACAGAATCACACGCAATTCAAATATTCAACACTTAATCGATTTATAGCTCATAAACAATGCATGGTTGAATATTATCACGATCATAGACATTTTATTTGTTCCAAATCGAATTGCTTATTTTATAGACCTAATGTCATCACAATTACATCGTTCATCAAACTCTCTAACATACATGACCAAAAAGGTCAACAATATATATAAACGAGCATAGCCTTAACCCTTCCCACACACTTAACTCAGGTATTTCTAAGTTTTTCGTATGGGTTTGCTGTTAAATATGTGTTAGCTAAGCGTCTTTCTCAGAGTGGATTTATGAGCTGTATTTAGTGTACTGCATCTAGACGTTGTTCCTTGTTCTCAATCTGGTCTTTCTTTTCTTTTCCCCGTTTTCCTTTTATTGTTTTTTATTTGTAAAAGATGTTTTAGTTTACTTCTATTTTCCCATCTTTCCCAGTACTCACTTCTGCTACTAGAACTAGACCACCATAGGTGCTTCGTACGTGGCTTGTTATAGACTATCTTTATCTGACTTACAGTTTCGTAGAACTGATGATCTCCACAATATTTGATCCATTTGATGAACATATCAACAGATGCTATTCACTGCACTTAAGTCATTCCTTCTCTCTATTACTTTCCCTTTTTCTGTTGTTTGTTAAATGTCAGAACTCCCATTCGATTAAAAAAGGCAAGCTTTTTTATACAGGAGATCCCTCTTCTATAATTAGATATACCTTAAATAATTTGTCTGCATTATCCATGTATTGAAAAATACCTATAATTGTAGGTGTTTCACTGTTATCATTATTTGCTGGAGAAATTAGATGGTAAAAAATTGATCACTTTATTATTGCACATAAATAACATTCGCTCAGGGTTGATTTCTTTTCTTATAATTGTGATTTTTATTTTACGATTACTGTTTCTTTCAGCTGGAAGTACCTGCATACTACAACTTTGATAAGCTTTAGATATTTCCCGAGGTTTTTGAAGTCATCGTAGGTAAATTTCTTTTTGTTTTTGTCTACTAAAAAAACATTCGATCTAGTTGTTGCTTTTATTTTTATGATTCACATTACAAAAACGTAGTGCAGGGCCGTAGTTTGCGCGATATGAGTTGATTTCAACACTTCACCAAAATTAGTAGCCGAAGAAAATGTCGACAAGTAAAAGGAGAAGATATAGTTCTTTGCAGGAACATAGAGAAATGAAAAAGAACGTGTTAGAAATAGAAGAAAATAACAGTAATGTGGATATCAGCATTGATAGTTTATCTCGCTTAATCACTACCCCTGACTTGTTACCAACGCCAGCCGAACTGTTAGATCTGTATATGGGTGAAGATGAAGATGCTAAACATTTCAGGCAATATGTTTGTAGTTATAATAATTTGTTTGCTTTCACATCATTAGGAGTACATTACAACAAATCTTTAGCCAAAAGAAATAGTGATATTTATACGTTTCGAGTTCAAGGTCACTATACCATTTTACGATCAGCTAGTCCCACCTACCGGAGAACAGCCAAAAAACCTACAAATAATTTTTTTGATACGGAACATGAAATTTCTAATCGAATGTCTATCCATCCAAACTTTAACGAAAGTGTTATTACGAAATTGCTCAAAATCATAGATTCTAATCCCTACGCTCAATTTTTTCAGAAATCTTGCCAACATTGACGATTTGACTGACTACAATATCACACTAGAGGTCGATCCTATTGTCGATGAACGTGATTTTAATAAACCTACTACGTCACAAGTTGTTGGAATATGGTTACAATCTAAACGTAATGAAAATACAACAGCACACATTCAAGTGTATCCAAAGGATAGTAAACCCCGAATTATTAAGCACTATTTTGGTTGTTATGATCCTCTGCAGTATCCAATCATTTTCCCCAACGGAGACCCTGGATGGCATAGAAAGTTACTCTGGTTGACCCTGATAATAAAAAAAAAGTTGCGAGCGCAGCGTGATAGCGACTGCAATTTTAACATTAGAAAATTGAAACAATGTACAACGAGTTATTACTCGCTGAGACCAAAGGTAATTGTTTTAATGGTTTTGTAGTGCAATAATTATTTTCGTCAATAAAAAAATCGAAATACTGTTTCCGTCGTGTAGGCACTACGGAAAAAGTCACTGCAAGGACCACTGTGTCGTGTTGGGAATATTATTGCTACATGTTACAAATAAAAGAAATGACTACTCATTTATTTTGAATGTCGGCAGACTACAACAATATGTTATGGCTACGTATATTAAAATAGAAACGTCTGTTGGTAAACCCCAGGTGACCCGAGGCCTTGACCCGAACACAGCGGAATTTAAAATTTTCCCGGGTTGCCCATAAGGTTTCCCAGGATACTCGGTTAAATAAAGAAAACGCACGTAGACACATATAGTATAAGGATCGTACCCTCGTAGCGAAGATCCTTAGCTCCCTTGGCTCACGAACTGTGCCGAGAGAGTCACGTCGACCCCGTGAGGTGCCGCAGACCAACACCTCCCCAAGATGGCTAGAGGAAGTGTGGAATGTTTAAGAGATGTGTATGTGTGTGATTTACTACAAACTCACTTACACTTGGGTTTTTCTCAAAGTATGTTGGATAATCTCAATCTAGCATGGGGTCCCACACAAAAGAAAAAATGAAGAAGAAAAAGAAGTTGAAGATATTGAAGCAGTCACAATGGATATTGTGCAGCCAAGCACGAAAAGATGGTCAATGAGATCTACCGCCGTTCAAAGAAAAGATCATGAAAGATATATAGCATTTAATATTTGATACGCTTAGCCAACAGATAAGATATGCACGTTAGGTTATATATTATATATATGTGCATGTGTAATGGTGTGGGTGAGTAGATAGATGTACGTCCTTTGAGTGGAGAAAAAGAAAAAGGCACAAAGTGCCATGAGAGAGTGGGGGACGTGAGCAGATGTACGTGTGAGCAAGTGAATAAGAAAAAGACTTTGCTCAAGAAAAATTCGCCCTCCGCAATATAGCTCCCACTATTTGTTGTTTAAGCTCAAGCAAAATAAAATAAAAATAATAATAATAAAAAGTCAAGAAAATATTTGAAGAATCAAAACAGCAGCTGACAAGAAAAAATGGAAAGAAAAAAACCAAGGCAGCACACAGGAGAAGAAAAACAAGAGGGACGAATGGCGCACTCCTCCTAAATTCAACAAACAGAGATATATTTTATCTTTATCATATCTTATCTAGTATTTACTATATATATGTGTGTTGCATGTAAGAAAGAGTGTGTGGAGAGGAAAAGCAAGTGGGAGAAAGAGCTAAAAAAGAGTTTGAACGTGTGTGTTCATGTATTACAAGAAAAAAAAAAAGGAGTGCATAGTGCATACGAAAGAGAAGAGAGCTGAGTTATTATCAGATAAGCAAAAAATATTTTTTCCTCCTCTCACACATCAACGTACCAAACTTCCATCCTTTATACATATAAATCAACAAAATTGGTATCAGAGCCACGTCATACGCTAGCATGCCCTGTCCCGCGCCTCACAAAATCAAATTATGATAACTGGGTTGTTCGAATGAAGGTACTGCTCGGGTCCAAGGAGTCTGGAATATCATAGAGAAAGGGTACACACCGAACCGAAAAGACGGACGACGCGGCTCAACCTAAGCGCGTCGGATGAATCTCGCAGACTAGACCCACCGTGCACAACCTCATCCACCAAGCGTTAGACAATCCCGCCTCGAAAAGATAGCACGTGAAAATTCGAAGGAAGCATGGGAAAAGTTGGGAGACAGCATACAAAGGTGCCGACCGAGTAAAACAAGTACGGATGCAGACTCTTCGAGGCGAGTTTGAAATGACGAAAATGAAGGAGGGTGAAGGCGTGTACGATTATATAACCAGAGTGCAGACTAATCTCAACCCAGTTGAAGATAAATGGTGAGGTTCTAACGATGCCAGAATCGTCGAGAAATTTCTCCGCTCTCTGGAGAATGAGTATGAGAATGTGGTGTGCGCATTCGAAGGATCCAAAGATCTCGAAGAAATGATGGTCGACGAACTCTCCGGTTCACTCGAAGCTCACGAACAACGGAATAAAAAGAAGAAGCAGGAAACACTGGACGAGGCTCTACAGACGAAGTTATCACTTAAAGAGGACAAGTTGTTATATATGCATCACGGCCAAGGACGAGGTGAACGAGGACGAGGCTTCGGCCAAAATTCAGACCGAGACGAGGATACAATCCGGAACATCGACAACGAGCAATCAAGATTGGAGAGGACGAGGTCGAGCTCAAGACGAGGTGGTCGCTCGCGAATCGACCCGAGCGTTGAATGCTACAAGTGCGGGAAAGTTCGGACACTTCGCAAAAGACTGTTGGTCCGAAAAGAAGGTGGACGAAAATGCGAATCTAATCACACAAGAAGAGCCAAAAGACGAAGGTGTTCTCTTAATGGCGCTCGAGGATACATTCCAGACAAGATATAGTGTTGGTATCTTGACACCGTGCTAGCAATCATATGAGCGGGCATAAACATCTCTTCACGGATCTAAAAAAAGATCGATGACGGCCACGTGTCTTTTGGAGACGCATCGAATAAGAAGTCAAAGGCCGAGGGAAAATTTGTTTTCTCTCAAAATGATGGCAAACAGGGGTTGGTCGGGACGTTTATTTCGTACCCGACTTGAAGACGAACATCTTAAGCATGGGCTAGTTGCTTGAAAAAGGATTTCAGTGTTCAATAAGGACCGCTCATTACAACTAAAACAAAGACGAAAGAATGATCGCATGGGTCGAGATGGAAAGGAACCGAATGTTTAGACTCAACCTGAAAGCGATTCAAGAAAATGTTTGCAAGTTGACGTGTGAGGACAAAGACCGTTTGTGGCATATGCAATTTGATCATTTGCATTACGATGGCCTAAAGGAGCTCTCCAAAAGGGGCATGGTCCAACGGATTGCTAGTGATAGAAGGCGGAAAGAAGCTTTGCGAAAGCTGCATGATCGGAAACATACAGGACGACGTTCCTGAAGCAGGCCGAATTTCGAGCGCGCAAACCGCTGGAGCTCGTACATACAGACATATGCGGGCCGATCACACCATTCGGTGGAAGGAGATACTTTATCACTTTCATCGACGACTACTCAAGAAAGACGTGGGTGTATTTTTTAAAGGAAAAATCAGAAAGCGTTCGAGACGTTAAAAAATTTAAGGCTATGGTCGAAAAGGCGACAAACTCAAACGTCAAGGCGCTCCGATCAGACAGAGGTGGCGAATACATGTCAGGTGCTTTCGCTAATTTTTGTGAAGAACAAGGCGTTAGTGAGGTTCCTCACCGCGCCTCATTCCACCACAACAAACGAACGTCGTAGCTGAAAGGAATAATCGAACCATTCTCGCATGGTTCGATCAATGTTAAAGAGCAAAGACATGCCAAAGGAGTTCTGGGCCGAAGCAGTACGATGTGCTTTATATATTCAGAACCGATGTCCACATCACAGCCTCGAGAATCAAACACCGCAGGAAGCATGGACTGGCCGAAAACCGACGGTAGTGCACTTCAAATATTTGGAAGCGTAGCGTACGCACATGTGCCCGGTCAAAGAAGAACCAAGCTCGACAATAGAAGCAAAAAGGCTCGTGTTTATTGGATATGATGAGAAGACGAACGGTACCGGCTCTATGACCCTGAAAAATAAAAAGGTTATAGTAAGTCGCGATGTTTGGGTTAACGAAGAAACTTCGTGGGGCTGGAACGTTGAAGAAAACACAACGTCTGAAGAATTACTGATCGTTGCCACCAATACCTGTTCCGATTTCGTCTCAAGAAAATGACGAGGAGGATGAACCAAGACAGCCGAGGATGCGAAGCATGCAGGACCTGTACAGATCAACTAACAGTTTCACCTAGTCTGCTTACTGGCCGACTCGAACAAATTAGTTTCGAAGAAGCATAAAGAGACAAGAGATAGAAATGGCGATGGACGAGGAAATAAAGGCGATAAAAAAAGACACATGGAAACTTGTGGAGTTGCCAAACGGGCATAAACCCATTGGAGTCAAGTGGGTTTATAAAAGAAGATGAATGCTCGAGAAAAAATTGAACGCTACAAGGCAGATTGGTGGCGAATGGCTATCGACAACAAGCGGGAATAGATTATGACGAAGTTTTTGCTTCCGTTGCAAGAATGGAGACAATCCGTCTATTCCTAGCTCAAGCTGCACAGCTCAACTAGCCAATCCACCAGATCGACGTGAAGTCCGCTCTATGTCGATGACCTTATTTTCATGGGAAGTAGTGAGAAAATAGTCAACGACTTCAAGAAGGCGTGTGACGAAGGAATCGAGATGACGGACTTAGGACTGATGAAATATTTTCTCGGGCTCGAGTCGAGCAAGAAGCACGGGAATTTTTGTGTCGCAAGAAGCGTATGCAAAGGCTACCGATTACCGAAGAAAATAAAATGGAGGATAGCAACCCGGTGGCGACACCGATGGAACTTGAACAAAACTGTCCAAGTTTGAGGGAGGGCAAGGTGAATGCTACGATTATCAAAGTCTTGTGGGCAGTCTGCGATACTTGAGTTGCACGAGACCGAACATCGCTCATAAGGGTTGGAGTCCTTAGCCGTTATATGGAAGATCCAAGGCAGTCACATCTAAAGGCGATAAGAGGATTTTACGATAAATCCGAGGAACACAATCGCTCGGACTATTTTATCCGAAGGCGAGTGACCACAAATTAGTCGGATATTCTGACAGCGATTGGTGCGGAGATATTGACGATCGAAGAAGCACTGGCTGCTACGTATTTTTATCTCGGGAATATGGCATTCACATGGTTACGAAAAATAACCGATCGTGATGCTATCAACCTGTGAAGCGGAATATGTGGCTGCATCGTGGTGTATCTGTCACGCAATTTGGCTGAGGAACTTACTGACCGAGTTGAAACTTCGACAAGATGAGCCAACCGAAATTCGAGTAGAAAATAACTCAGCGATCGAGTTGGCGAAAAACCCAGTTCATCACGAGAGAAGCAAGCATATTAATGTAACGGTTTCATTTTATTAGGGAGCACGTAAAAAATGGAACAGTGAAGGTGGTGCACGTCGCGAGTTTCGAATCAAGTTGCGGATATTTTCACGAAGCCGTTACCGATAAACAACATTCGGAAAACCTAAAAAAGATGATCGGGATGAAATACAAAAAGATATTGGCTTAAGGGAGAATTTGTTGTTTTTAAGCTCAATCGAAAGAAAATAAATAAAATAAAATAAAAAAGGCAAGAAAATATTTGAAGAATCAAAAGAGCAGCAAAATCTTGAACAAGAAAAATGGAAAAAAAAAAACAAAGCAGCACACAGGAGAGAAAAACGAGAGGGACGAATGATCCACTCCTCCTAAATTCAACAAACAGATATATGCTGTCTTATCATATATTATCTAGTATTTACTATATATGTGTGTTGCATGTAAAAAGAGTGTGTGAGAGGAAAGCAAGTGAGAGAAAGAGCTAAAAAGAGTTGAACGTGTGTGTGCATGTATTACAAGAAAAAAAAAGGAGTGCATAGTGTTGGGATACCCGGTATCTTCCAGAGACGCCACGTCCCCGGATACAGTGCGGGATAAAAATTTTCCGGGTTCCCTTATTGCCCTCGTTGCTCGGATCAGAATAGTAACACATAGACATGTAATAGGGCGGGTCAAACCCGTAAAGAATTACCAGTTGAAGCAAGTGGCAGCTCCTCGTTCTTTTCTTCAAGACTTCGTCGATGTTGGTGGATGGCACTATCGTCACGCCGACCTCGCAGTGTACCACGGATCAGTTCTCTAAAGATGGCTAGAGAGAACCGAGCCGTCGAATGGGAGAAAAGTGTTTCTGTTTTGGTGTGTGATTTGCTTTTGTTGAGGACGAAAATTTCACTTAATCATTATGAAAGAGGGCTGCCCTATTTATAATATGATATATTTGGGAAATCCCTAGGATATCTCAAAGATATGGTTTTCGATTTTCCTCCTTAAGTGGAGAGATTTTGCCAAATCTTTCTCTCCCTTATTTATTCAAAATTCATATAAGGATACTTATCATAATTAGACAACTAACTTCAATACTAAGTCAAACTAAGTATATTTAAATATGGTATAAAATTCGAAACTTAATCCAAGATTAATTTCGAAATTTCACCTTAAATAATATTCCAAATACATTATTTCCATATTTATATTTAATTTTTCGAAATTAATTCCCAGGCATAATTAGAAAATCAGTTTAGGGTCAAATTCCAATTTTACCCTCAAGTCTTTTAAGCACTTGGCCAAGCCCAAGTCTCAAGTTAGTTTCATACGAAGTCCGACTTCGGTCCATTTAACGGCCCGAGGCCCATTAAGGCGCGGCCCAACGGCCCAAGGCCCGTTAAGGCCCAAAACACTTTCTCTCCTTATTAGTACAACGTTGATGATCCTTTTTAAGCCCCGACTCTCTAGGTTCGACTCAATCGGCAAGGGAGGAATCAAAGAGTCCGACAGTTACCTAGCCAAACCCGCAGTACCGGACCGTAACCCGATTCGAGTGCCGAATTTCGACCCAGTCTTTATTCGAGAACCTTATTATAGATTATAGTTTACGTATAAAACCTTCAGCCGTGTCCCATCGAATGAGAGCCATGGTCTATGTCAAACTCACTATACTCGATTCTATGATAAACGGGGACGAGGCAAACTACCAAACTACCGTCCATGTCTAACATGAGTTAGTTCAATACCTTGGCCAAGGATTCGTAATTTCCCGTCGCCGTCTCCATATGACACTTATATCTCGATTACTTGCGAGACTTGAATCCGTACTCGGGCGGTCTAAGCCCGGCAATCACAAATCAAACCGCATCTGGCCCCAGACCCCATGCACAGCAAATCGGGTCGAGGGGAACCAGTGCCAGTCGAGACTTTCAAAGTCAACTCCGTCGAAGCCCTTTTCGGTCTAAGCTTCACGTAGCTACTATAGTGTTGTCGTCGGTCATTGACACTCCTTGAGTAATAAGCCATGTTCGACCGTACGACCCGTGAGTCATGTCCATGAAACGATTCAATCCTTTGAGTCGACTCGTATCACAAGTCATGACCTCCGTTTCCAAGCGGGATATTGGCCTCGATAGGTCATTCGACAAATAAGCCATAACCGGTATCCATCACCCAACTGAGCCAAGGCTTACGGACTTTTAATGCTCGAGGTTAAGAGTCCACTGGTGCTTCCTCTCTCGTACCCCATCGAGAAACAGTGACTCACCGACACATTTGGATTTGTTCATTTATTGCTTTACCGGATGCTTAGTAAAGTACTCTTATTTCCAATAGACAACATCCACAAAAATCTTATTACATAAAGGTCGAATGATAAGTAAGCTAATGCCCTATACAATCTAATCCTCGTATAGCATTCGAGGGCATATTCCTAACAATCTTCCACTTGCACTCAATTCCATCGCTGCAGTATCTATACCCATCTTTTCGAGATGTCTAGCCAGCACTGCTTGTGATAGAGGCTTGGTGAACGGGTCGGCCCGTTTTTTCCGCAGTCGCAATCTTCTGCACGGCTATGTAGCCATTCTCAACGAATCCACGTAACACGTGGGTACTTTCTTTCTATATGTTTGGACCTACTGTGAGATCTCGGTTCTTTCGCCGGAGCAATAGCGCCAGTATTGTCACACCACAATGGCAATGGCCCTATCTGCTACAGGAACGACACCAAGTTCTTCCAAGAACTTTCTCATCCAAACACCTTCCTTACTTCGCTGATTCTGAGGCTGCTATATACTCTGCTTCACAGGTGGAATTTGCAGTAGTGCTCTGTTTGGAACTTTTCCAAGACACCCCTCCACCGTTGAGTGTAAAGACGAATCCTGAAGTGGATATCGGTCGTCCACGTCAGACTGGAAATCCAATCCGTATACCCTTCCACTTCCAATTCTCCATTACCGTAGACCAGCATCATATCCTTAGTCCGTCTGAGGAACTTTGAGGATAGTCTTGACTGCTGTCCAATGTTCCTTACCAGGGTCAGCCTGAAACCGACTAACTACGCTCACAGCGTACGCCAAGTCAGGTCGCGTGTAAAGCATCGCGTACATCAAGCTACCCACTGCGGATGCATAGGGGATTCCATTCATCTCTTTCCGCTCCAACTCACTTTGAGGGCTCATGGCCTTGAAAGGAATCCCATGTCGCATAGGCAGGAACCCTTTCTTAGAATTGTCCATATTATATCGCTTCAGGACCTTCTCTAAGTGAAGGGCGGGGATAGTCCTAACATACGATTCGCTCGATCTCTATAAAGGCGAATCCCCAAGATGTAGGTAGCTTCTCCCAAGTCTTTCATGGAGAATTCGGTTGAAAGCCACGCTTTCCACCATCGAGAGCATTCTAATATCATTTCCTATCAAAAGGATGTCGTCCACGTACAATACGAGGAAAGATATTTGCTCCCACTGCTTTTCTTGTAGATGCAAGGTTCGTCTTCGTTCTTTAAGAATCCATGGCCCTTGACCACTTCATCGAACCGAAGATTCCAGCTTCTGGAGGCTTGTTTCAGTCCATAAATGGACTTGTTCAGTTTGCACACCTTATGAGCATCTCCTTGCGATGTAAAACACTTGGGCTGCTCCATATATATTCCTCCTTGAGGTATCCGTTTAGGATGCAGTTTTCACATCCATCTGCCAGATCATCATAGTCATAGTGCGCAGCTATCGCAAGCAATGTTTCGAATGGACTTCATCATAGCAACAGGCGAAAAGGTCTCCTCATAGTCAATGCCCTCCTTTTGACTGTACCCTTTCGCCACAAGCCTAGCTTTGTATGTATCAACCAATCCGTCAGATCTATCTTTCTCTTTGTAGATCCATTTACACCCAATGGGTCTAAAATCATCCGGGAGGTCTACTAGAGTTCAGAGTTGGTTTTCGTGCATAGAATCCATTTCGGCTTGCATAGCCATAAGCCATTTCTCCGAATCTTTATCCCTGATTGCCTGGTCATAGGTAGTGGGATTGTCTCCGACGTGCCCTTCCATCGCAGCAACCTCGTGCTCCATGTGGACCATCCCGTATCTCTCAGGCTGGAGAGATACTCTACCCGACCTGCGCAAGTCAGTTGCGCCTCGGACTGCTCTACGTGTCACCCGACGCTGGAGTTTGTGAAAGCGCTTCTGTATACTCTCCAAGAGTTTACTTCGCGACCCGCTCCACCTTCTCGAACGAAATCTTCTTCGAGAAAGTGAGCCTGAAGGGCTACAACGATTCTCTGATCGTCGTGGAAGTAAACTGGTATCCCATAGAATCCTCAGGATACCGACGAAACGTCATTTCACAGCCTTCGATTCCAGTTTATTCTGTCTTGAGCTTTTTCACAAACGTGGGGCAACCCCAAATTCTAATGATTCAAGCTCGGTTTTCGTCCTGTCCATATCTGATACGGAATACGATCGACAGACTTTGTAGGATATCTATTCAGAATGTGTGCCGCTGTCACAGGCATGACCCCCCAACGATATGGGTAGGTCTGTATAGCTTAGCATAGATTGAACCTTATCCAACAGAGTTCGATTTCTGCGTTCGGACACACCGTTCAACTCCGGTGTTCCGGGAGGTGTCATCTGTGAAAATATCCCGTTCTCTTTTAAGAACTCGTCAAACTCGAGGCTCATGTACTCACCGCCTCGATCTGATCGAACGGCTTTAATGCTCAAAGTCTGATTTTCCCACCAAAGCCTTGTACTCTTTGAACCATTCGAAAGTATCAGACTTATTCTTCATGAGATAGACCTTGCCAAAGCGAGAGTGATCATCAGTGAAGGTAACGAAATAATGGAAGTTACCGCGAGCCGCTACCCCCGAACGGTCCGCAAACATCCGTGTGAGTCAGACCAAGAAGTTCTGGCGGCTCTCGTAAAAGTCCCTGTGAAGGGCGACTTGGTCATCTTTCCAAGGATACAAGATTCACAAGTTGGACAGGGATCAGACCCAAGCGGCTTTATAAACGCCGGTTTTCTCCAACTCAAGAATCTTCTGTTCTCCAGCGTGACCGAGTCGAAAATGCCACAGCAAGTCTCGAGTTCGACTCCATTTTTCGTTTGTTGGTGACTGTATTCATAGTTTTTATTTTATCTTCGATATTTAGGTAATACAACCCATTTAGTAAACTTGCACTTCCGATGCAATTATTCCAAAATAAATATTGCATATATTATTACAAAACGGAACGTATAAATCGTTTCCCGCTCAAAACGGAATAAAAACAATATTCTTAAGCCCCTTGGGCAAACCAAACAATCGAAAAGCAGTAAACTATGTCAGTAGATAAAACAGAGTTCTTGATCCAATGTGGGTCGCCGGTACACTATGTCCGCTTCCTACGTTGATCATGATCTCTCGATCCGCCAGCTTCCTACTTCGTTCCAGACCCTGGTTTGAAACACAGATGTGAGCATTAGCTCCCGAGTCGAAGATCCATGAAGCAGAATATACTGTCATAGAACAATCTGTTTCCAAAACGTTAAGTTCTTTACCTGAGGCGCCTAGCTTTCGGGCAATCGCGCTTCCAATGGCCAAGCTCATTGCAGTGAAGGCACTTGTCCGTCGGCTTGGCGCCTTTGAACACGTTCTTCTTGGCCTTGCCTTTCGAAATTCGTCCTTTGGGCTTATTGGGCTTGTTCGCTTTTTCTTTGTACTCGACCCTCGAGTCTTAGCATTCGCGACAAGAACAACTTCCTTTCCTTTCACCTTCTTCATCTGAGTCTGCATTGCCGACAAGTGGTTCATTAACCCAGTCAATGTCATCTCGGCTTGTTCAGATTAAAGTTCACGATGAATGAATGAAGGAATGTGGGAGCGACTGAAGTATGATATCGTTCTGGAGTTCGTTATCCCATGATAAAGTCCAGTGCCTCGAGTCTATCGATCCAATCGATCATCTTGAGCACATGCGCTCCGACGTCACTACCCTCGACCATTTTTGCAATGAAATAGTTGCTCCGTCAGGGAATAGCGAGCACTCCTGGAAAGTTCGCCAGAAAGCTCCTTCAAATGAAGCAAAATGGCGCCCACTTTCATTTCCGAGTGAGTGCGCTGCAACTCATTGCTCATGAAAAAGAATTATATAGCCTTGACCTTTGGCTCGTCTATCTGCCATTTGGCATACGCAGCCGGTCTTCGTCACTCGCATCAGTCCCTGGGACTTGCGGTACGGGGAAATCGAAGACATAAGTCAGCGACTCCATACCTAGGACTATCCTCAGGTTACGGAGCCAGTCCCACGTAGTTTGGTCCCACCATTTCTCTCAAGCAGCATAGTAATTATGTTCGTCATCGCAAAATAGAGAGAAACGTAAAGCTGCAGAAAATAAAGATCTAATTAGGTTTATCTTATCATTCATCAAGCGCAAACAAGGACTTTTCGTTTCGCTTGACTCCCACTATTTTTTCTCGAAAAAACTATCCTCCCGAGAAGAGTTTCGGAAACCTCGTTGAAAGTTTCATAGTGGAGTTGATGTCCCGACTCGATTAGACTCGCCTCAGCTTTAACGCAATATTGGGCTCATCTTATCTTATCGAAGTCACGTCAAACGCGAACTTATCCTATAAGAGTTTCAACTATCTTAG